>APFE031359890.1:73879-103016 GCA_000404065.3 Pinus taeda | reverse complement strand
CAGGGCAGCGCCCCAAATTCTTTTTTTAACCCTATATTAGGTTGGGCTGACCTACCTATTTTTTGTGCATGATTTTCGCACATGGTTTTGGATATGATGGTTTTCGGTCCATGGTATTGGATGCTTCAACATGTATAAATATGTATTGTAACATTGAAAGGAACATAATGAAAAATCAAGCCGGTAGTCCTGGTTTTGGGATCCAGGGGAAAATATCTGTGTATATGTGTTTTATGTGCTATGCTCTCGTATTGTTTATTTTCTGTGTTATAGAATTCGTATGCGGGTAATTTCTGTACAGGGTTAAAACCTACATATTGTCAAAGGATTATCCAATGATTCTAGATATTCCACTAGTTTTTCACACCTCTCAACCCCATTATCGAAGGTTCCCTAGATATGTATCGCCATCGGGGATCGGGGATTTTGTAATAACACAAATAGTACCACTCAAGCATTTCTCCGATTCCGATTGCGATAAAGCTAAGTGCGAATTTCCAAAAAGATTGAAAAGGCTTGGGTATATTATGTTAGATTATTATTAAAAGCCTTCCTGTTCCCGATAGCGATTCACTTATGATTATCCGCCAAAAATCAAAACCACGCTTGAATGAATTATTCGGTGAATAAACGATATGATGGACATTTAAATGATTGACAAGTTAAAGTGACCAATTAATGGAGCAGTTATGTCGAGATCTCCTTAGAGATTGTATCTGTGGCAGTATTATTTTAATCCTTCATTATTCGTTAATTGATATAACTCTTTCATATTTGGTTCGCACCACCTATTCTCTGTATTACGTTCATTTTATCTCCTGCGCAGAGCTCAGCCGAAGCAACAAATTCAAGCCAAATGGGGAAGAAATCCAAAAGATTTGTAGCAGCTTCAGCTCCCGCAGTAATAGGACAATCTACCGTTGATCCAGGACCAAGCAAGAAAGGATTGATTTCAGACACTACCTGTCTTGGCCTCGGCAACACTAGCTGGAAAAGCATCTATAATCCAATTGAAGTTGAAGAGCCCGAAACGGTATCAGTGCAAGCTATTGCAGATTCAACCAGAAAATCAGAAGCTACCCTAAAGGATTTAGCCGACTCCTATCTACACTGAATAGCAGCTCGAGAGAAAATTCTTCCATATACAGATGTAGTGCGGTGGGAAGTTGAGGAAATCCCTGTTACGAATAGAACATTTCGCACAGTCGACGGGAGAGTCTTCGGCTCGTTTCAACCTAATGATTTGAGAAAAATGTACCACTTGCCTGAACCACAAAAGAAATACAACAAAGCATTTCTGGAGAAGTTCAGAAGTGAGAATGAAACTGAATCACCACCTATTCAGGAATGGAGACAGAACCCCGCAAGGCACAAGCATGAATCTTTGGGTAAGTACTCTGTCGATTCATTATGTTCTACTTACTGTTATGTTGGAGCAATGATGTGTAGGATTTGGGGATTACATGATTACGCAAATTTCTCAATTGAAATGGCTCCTTTAATGGAAGTGGCAGTCAATAGTGATATAATGGATTGGGAAAATATATTATCTAATAAGTTAGCCATTGCTATTCTTGAGTTTAGAAATAAAACTCGCATCACTGATAGGTCTATTCCTCGGTTTTATTTTAGTGCCTATATTTTAGATACTCTTTGTTTCAACTCTGAATTTCTTGTGCTGGGGTGGAGATGGACTCCATAAGACCCCATGCCGATTCACATTTATCACCAGAAGTTGTGGAAAGCACATTATAAGGACCACCTGTATCAAGTTTGTAATGGTTTTATGTTGCCCATTTACTATGCCATTTTTGACAAGCCTGCTCCGAAGATTTCTTCACAAGCAGAGATTGACCTAACCGCTCTAGGAAATTGGTTCGGAGAGGATAAATTCACATACATAAGAGTTTTCGGCGGCCTTGCCAGGCCTCATGTCCTTCCATTGTACATACCCGACAAGCTATTGGCTAGAGAATTATCCTATCAGATTACGTCTGCAGGAGCAACCAAGACTTTGAGGACTTCAAAGAAGCAGGTTTGGCCTCCTTTTCCTCTAAGTTGTGGTGTTTATACTCTACATGACTATAAGCATGCCGAGAAGGAAGAAGAAAAGATAAATATGCCAAATCTCGTCACCATTCATAATAGGTGATTTGACCCAAGAAACGTCGTCTACAATATGCTTGAACAGGCCAAACTCACAAAGTTTGATCATAAGGAAGACGATTTCGATGACTTATTTTCTTTGGCGAAGTCATTATTTCAGGTCCAAGCACTAGCTAAAATGAGATATAACGACGAAGGGTTAGTAGAGTTCAATAAACTCAGAGAGTAGAAGTTGCAAACTCTGCCTCTAGATTTACTAGCTACTGCCCCTACGACACAATCAAGCAAGCCTAAACAACAACTCATCGACAAACCTCCTGCAACATCAAATATTCTTGAGATAGATAAAGAGAAAGAGCAGGAGGAAGTACAGAGGAAAGAGCAGGAGGAAGTACAAAGGAAAGAGCAGAAAAAGGAGAAAGATAAGGGCAGCGAGAGTGTCAATGTGGATACCCAGATTGATCCAAAATTACTCCAAGAATGGCAGCAATTTGACTCCATCATAAGCAATCTGGAAGGTCCAAAAGGTGCCGATACACCCAAAGCAATAGATACACAGGATACATCGTCAACAAAGGTTCCAAGTGAAGGAACCAGTGGCCTACCCCCTAGTACAGACTTAGAAATAATTCCAAAGGATCCCTCGGATCAAATCATTTTGTAGGTGGAGGATATACCTCCATTAGATGTCTTTTATAGTCCAAAACACAGGGTTGTAGTCAAGCGACAACGGAAAAGGAGAAGGCTTGATCAACCTTCCCTGTTTCCAGAACAAATAGAGAAAATCAACGTAGTTTGGAAAGAGGAGTTTGATCCTTCCGATGACCTGACGAAGCTTTCCCAGTATGTCGGAGCCTATTCGGCGGCCACCATGGACAAGGCATCATAAGTGAGTAATACTAAAAGAAAAAGACCAGACAATTATTTTGTTGCAAACACAGTTGTCGGAAGCACAACAGAAAGTTGAACAATTGGAACAACAATTGTCAACACAACAACAATTAAATAATCAACTGAATAAGTAGTTACTTGAAGAAAAACAGAGAGTAGACTCAAGCGCGATTCAAAAGCAGAAAGAATTATCAGAAGCATTGGAAAAATTGAAGACAATGAATGAACTAATGGTGAAAACGAAAGATGAGCAAATTGCACAGCTATCACTTCAAATAGAGAAGTTCAAGAGTCTTCCACAACCTGCCGATTTCAGAACAGAAGTGTTGCAGATTAATAAGGCATTGGTGACACAGATAAGACAGTTGTGTCATAATATTTCTGAGGTTGAGCCCCTTTGTGATATAACAACATCGATAATCGATAAATCAATTGATGCTAGACAGGATTTAGAGCAGGCCGACGAGACCTTGACAGATTTTCTTACTTGGAAAGACACCAGTGAGGGACAGGCAGCAAATCTGCCTAAAATCCTAGAATCACATAAAAAAATCCTATTCTTAGAATGGCAGTCTGAGTGGATGAAGGCATAGAGAGAAGTTTCAAGATGTAGATTATCTACAAATAACTTGATTGAATTAATCAATAACACTCTCTATTTATCTAATATGATTTCACAATGTACCCCAGGTAAATTGCTATAAGCTAAAACATTGGAGCAAGCATGTAATCAAGAGCTGGAAAAGAATGGAAGGTTAATCACATGTATTCAAAGTTTAACTTGGGACACCTATTGGTTGTTCCTAGTAAAACCATACAGCCAGAGAGCCGCCCTCAAGTGTCTAACAGATGCAATTGGTTGTATCATTCCCGATATACACGATGCCACATACTCGGCTCAGCTCCATTCTCGTCTCAGCCGCCCTCCAGAATTGGAACCGATGCTTGCGATCTGCCAACTCAGATCAAAGGGAAAATAGCCAAAGTGATGAATCATGTTGCCGACTACCAAATTGCTGTGAATAAGATATTCAAGATCCAGTTGTACCAATTAAATAGCATTTTATTTTTGTAGTTAGTTAGTTTAATTAAGTATTTATAGACCGTTTCATGCATTTAGAAAGGGTCCTTAGTTTTTGTATAAAACTAAAACCTGGAAGTTGCACTATTGTACTTCCGGTATATTTTTTATAAAGATTGGGCCATTATTCCAAATTTTAACGAAGAAGATTTTATGTGGATGTGCACTATTGCCTTTATTTAAAAGTATCTCTGAGTTGAAAGAAGGAATTTGAATTGCGATTGATGTTGGGAATGATTTGCAGCTCATATGGTACTACTATCTATGATACGAATTCATTCTTTTATGTGAATTATTATTTGATTACTCTTGCTATTATTGAATATATGTATGTGTTTTCAACAACATTCTTTATATTTTTCACTATTGGATGTTTACAGGATGTTTTTCTTTTAGTCATACATGTATCAGTAATATATAAAAGACAAGTGTAACAATGTTTTATTAATTACTTTGTTCAACTATTTGAACAAAGCAATTATTATATGAATAAATGTCTATGTTTATCAAATAGAGTCATCTATATGCTTATTTGTGAATAGAGATTATCAAACGTTGTACTTAGAAATAGAAATTCCCGGGATAGAATAGTTATTCATATTTTTGCTTTTTAGATTAAATCATTCATCCATTAACATTTTATTAGAAAACCAATCACTCATCCATCCCCTTTTTATTCATCATTGAGAAACTGGTCCCATTATCTCCAGTTGAAGCCACCACACCAAACGGAAAAGGAGTTGCATTAAGGTACGGAAAAGGAGTTGCATTAAGGTACGGACCGTGTGGTTTTCCCCGATGTTGTTGCAATGAATTTCGAGGCATCAACACTTACTAAATACATCAAAAGAAAGTAGTATTGATAAGAGAATTTTCTCCCTCTATTTTTTGATAGGAAGTTGAATTAACTACATTAATATTATATAAGAACCATAACAATAATTAATAAATAACAATAATAAACCTTAAAAAGGTAAAAATAAATCTGACTCTTTACTCTCTCTCAAAGTGTTACCAAATTCTTTACTATATCGTGGAATTTAACTAAACATACTGCTTATTACGTATGTAATTTGAATTTCTCATCTCAAAAGTTGTATTAACTCTCTTGGAAACAAAGTGTTAGTTATCCTGGAATCAACAATAAACATAAAAACATATTCGACTTTGATTCATTGTCGAAAAGCATTAATGGATTTATGAGAGATTTTTTGGCCTAAATCACATGATATTTCATTTGTCGACGCGTTTCGAACCAACCAATGTGGTTCATCGTCAGGACAAGTTGAAGAATCAGATCAAGCATTGCATGTTAAATAGTCTGAGCAGAACCTCCAATTCTTGACCAGGCAACAACTATATTGACTAACGGCTAAATATGACTAGGGAACTAGGGAACAGTTAGACGGACCAAGGGCATAAAAATAAGTTAGTTTCATTGTTAGTTAGTTATATTATTATTAAATTAAAAGTCAAAGGGACATATGAATTTTCTTAGGGGTTATATATATATATTATATATTATATAATATATATATTATATATATATATAATAATTGAGTTTTAAATGATTATTAAGTAATAGTTTATTATAAAAGTAATAACTACTTTAATAAAAATATATAAAATATAAATATTAGAATAAGTCAAGTGTTAGAATATATTGAATAGTGAATTTCATATAAAACATTAATTAATTAATACTTAGGTTAATCTAATAATTAGATAAACAATTAAGTAAATTCATATAAAACAATTAAATTATTAAATATCTCTAAGTTAATTTAATAATTAAATAACAATTAATTATAATCTTAATATTAAAATCTTATTTTTTTAACACTTGACTTATTCTAATATTTATATTATATATTTTATAAATGTTAATACTTTTTATAATAACTATTAACTTAATAATCATATATTTATTATATAATATATATACCCTAAGAATTCATATGTACCTTTGACTTTTAATTTAATAATAATATAACTAATTAGCAATGAATTTAACTTCTTTTTATGCTCTTGTTATGTCTAACCGTTCCTCAGTCATATTTAGCCGTTAGTCAATATAGTTGTTGCCTGGTCATGAATTGTAGCCGTTGGAGGTTTTTCTCAGACTATTTAACATGCAATGCTTGATCTGATTCTTCAACTTGTCCTGACAATGAACCACACTGGTTGGTTCGAAACGCGTTGACAAATGAAATATCATGTGATTTACACCGAAAAATCTCTCATAAACTTGATATGGATCAAACTTTGGTGTACACGAATTTCAATTTTCATTTTAGAAATTCATCAAACCCCAATGAGTATGCATGTAGCCATAATTCACCCAAAAAAAATCAACATTGACCAAATTATTTTAACTTTTATATACTAAGAATTTTCATTTTAGAAATTCATCAAACCCAATGAGTATGCATGTAGCCATAATTCACCCAAAAAAAAATAAACATTGACCAAATTATTCTAACTTTTATATATTAAGAAAGTTGGGAGCAGATAGTGGATAATTAAAGGAATTTATTAATTTCAATATTTTATAAAGGTGGAAGGAAATCATGAAGGTTTTACTGAATGAACTGTTGATATAGTACCTGTGTTTGGTGCCATACTAAAAAATACCCTTAATTTGATACATATTGAAAAATACCTCTAAAAATTACATCATTTAACCCCCTACCAATACAGACTCAATACACTTTCTCAATTTAAAAAACCCCTATTTCATTAGATATCGTAGGTATCCATTTTTTTATTAACATATTTTATACCTCTTTATATTTTTTTTAGTAACTTTGAGCTCCATTTTTTATACCTACCAATATACAAACCCTTTACCTCCTATTATATGCTCAATATATTATGTCATTTTTTCTTTAATATATATCCCCCAATATTAATGCACGTCAAATGGTATTGCTCCTATAGTGAAGCCTCCTTGAAGGAAATTTACAAATAATAGGAAGATGATTTATATTGCAAATGAGAATGTCTTTTGGATTAATTACATAATAAGGATTTGATTGACATTTCGAAACAATTAATACGGTTCATCATGAGGATAAAAGTGAAAAAATTAATCAATCCTAAAAAATAAATTACAAAGAATGCATTTGGTCTAAAATTACCCATTAAAAAATAATTAATATAATTAAATTAATTAAATAATTTTGTTAAAAAATAATGTTAAGATTTCTATTTTTTATTTAAATAATAATTTTATTAGCATTTTTATATTATATATATAATTATATATTAATATATATATATTATTATTATTATATTTTAATATATTAATTAATCTTTATTATAATGCTATAAGATGATTAAATAAATTCAAAATATTATAGGTGGTTATTCATTAGAAAGTTTATATTTTTATTAATTAATTAATTAATTTTTTTAATTATATTATAGATAATTATTTAGAATTAAGAAATGAACTATATTAAATGAATGGAATAAAATAAATTTAAAACTATATTAAGAATCTATGTAATTTTTATTTATAAATAAATAAATAAAGGAAAGAGGGGTAGAGGAGATCAAGAAGAGAGGACCAGAATACAACGTTTACTTAATTTCCAACCATCAACTTTGTTAAAATTGATTGCATGCTTCTCAATTTCAATAGTCTCTCTAAATTTCCTATGGTGGAAGTGATCAACCTTAGCAATGACTATCGAATCCTCAATGAAGAAATGTTGCTTGGATTTCTCCACATGTTTAGTTAGAACTGATGAGCAGTAACGGTTGTGTCGAATGTCTGTTGCATGCTCTTGGATTCTCTGGTTAATGGAGTGACCAATTTCACCAATGTAGGGAATCCCACAAGAACAAGTGATCGAGTAGACCCCTTTCATGTCTTTAGGGTCTACAGGGTCCTTAATAGATCTAAGAGAATTTCTAAGGGTATTAAGGGGTTTGATCGAAGCAAAAACCTTATTCTTCTTAAGAATATGAGCAATCATGTCAGTGGTCCTATGGATAAGCGAAAGTTGCACCTTAGAGATATGATCATCACGGGCAAGCTTAACCCTTGATTCTTTACGGACTATTTGAAAAGCTTTTTGGCCTTGAGTTCTACTATAGCCATTATTTTCAAAGACTTTAAGAAGATGAGATTTTTCCTCCGCCAAGTGATTCTCATCAGAAATTCTCAGAGCATGGGTGGCAAGAGTGCTAAGGACCCCAATTTTTTTTGTGCCGGAAAATGATGAGAACTGGCATGAAGATGTTGTTTCATGTGTTATTTTTGTGAAAAACTTGGTGAGAAACGGAACCATCATTCATCCTGGAGAGAAGGATGTCAAGGAAAGGAATGCATCCATTTACCTTAACCTCCATCATGAAAAGCTTTGTGGCCTTGAGTTCTACTATAGCCATTATTTTCAAAGACTTAAAGAAGATGAGATTTTTCCTCCTCCAGGTGATTCTCATCAGAAATTCTCAGAGCATGGGTGGCAAAAGTGCTAAGGACCCCAATTTTTTGCGCCGGAAAATGATGAGCACTGGCATGAAGATATTGTTTCGTGTATTCTTTTTGTGAAAAACTTGGTGAGAAACAGAACCATCATTCATCCTAGAGAGAAGGATGTCAAGGAAAGGAATGCATCCATTTACCTTAACCTCCATCGTGAATTTGACGAATTCTGATTGGGAATTAAGATGGTTAAGAAGAAAATATAATTTCTCGCAACCATGGTTGCACCTTAGAGATATGATCATCACGGGCAAGCTTAACCCTTGATTCTTTACGGACTATTTGAAAAGCTTTGTGGCCTTGAGTTCTACTATAGCCATTATTTTCAAAGACTTTAAGAAGATGAGATTTTTCCTCCTCCAGGTGATTCTCATCAGAAATGCTCAGAGCATGGGTGGCAAGAGTGCTAAGGACCCCAATTTTTTTGCGCCAGAAAATGATGAGAATTGGCATGAAGATATTGTTTCGTGTGTTATTTTTGTGAAAAACTTGGTGAGAAACGGAACCATCATTCATCCTAGAGAGAAGGATGTCAAGGAAAGGAATGCATCCATTTACCTTACCTCCATCATGAATTTGATGGATTCTGATTGGGAATTAAGATGGTTAAGAAGCAAATCTAATTTCTTGTAACCATGGGGCCAAATGACGCAAGTATCATGAACAAATCTCTTCCATATTTTAGGGCGAAATTGAGTAGAGGCTAAGGCCTTAGTCTTAAAATCTTCCATGAATAAGTTAGAAATTAAGTAGAAGCTGGATTTCAACCCTCTCTTCTTGATCCCCTGCTCCCTCTTTCTCTTTTATTTATTCATTTATTTATTAAGTAAATTTACATAAATTTTTAAATAATTTTTATTATTTTTATTTTTTTATTCAATTTTTATTAAGTATTATTTTCTTAATTTTTAACAATGTTTCTTTATATGATTTATTTTTTATTTTTATTAATAAAAATATTAACTTATTATTAATGAATAATATGATACTTTATACACTCTTATAATATTTTGAATTTATTTCGGATCGTTTAATATTATATATACAAGATTTTAATTATAGTATATAGGTATATAATAAATAATGGCTAATAAATTTTTGTATTTAAATAAATACGGATATTCTTAATAGCTAGTTTTTACTAAAAATAATGTTTAATTAATTTATAACTATCTTAATGGCTAACTCTGGATCTTGACGCATCCTTGTTATTTATTCTTTAGGATTGATTGATTTTTTCACCTTGGTCCTGACGATGAACCAGATTAGTTGGTTCGAAACATCGACCAAATTCTGATGATGTGCTTAATCCGTAAAACATTCTCATTTGCGATATGGATCACAAAAGTCTTAGATCTAATATGATCCATATCTTAAGACATGACAATAATTAATTTGTATCTGTTAATGTGGTTACATATCCAAGATTACATTAATATTAATATTTAATACTTGAAAACAAATCCTTTTTTATTAGTGAAAACAAATCCTTTAGCATATAATCCATGATTTATGTTGGGTATCTGAGGATGATGGCTCTCGCGCGAGGAGATTAGGGTTAGGGTTTCGAGATCTGTCGAGCTCTTGGTTTGGTGGCGAAGTTTCTTGGTGGTGACCCTCTTGAACTGTTAGCATTTTCCCCGGTCTTCTCGGTCACTCATCTTTGCAGTTTGAAGTAGCTTTTAGCGATTATGGTCGGTTAGTTGTTTGATATCCCCAAGGCGGTTTGTGGTTCCCCTCATACACTCTTGCAGGCAGCTATCAGCACAGTTCTTTGACAAGCATGGAGGATAATACCGCTTCTTCAGTGTTTCCATCGGAAAACCAACCGATTAGGGTGCAGTCGAGGACCACAGAGAATGATTTTTTAGCCTTCGACCATGAATTAACAGCTGAAGTCGACGCACTCCCTTCACTCTCTCGGCATATCCCTACTATCTCAGTTCCGGTTGGAGCGACTATTATTTGAGACCTCACTGGTTCGCAACAAATCACTGATTCAAAAGCAGAAGCCGCTCTTTGGATCGTCGCGGCGTTTCATATCCTAGGGCAAGAACAGGGTTCGTTTCTTGCGGATTTTTCTGGGGGAAAACCCTTGGTGGAGGACCCATTGACTAAGGTAGGTCGTCAGCAGACACATACCCCGCCGCAGAACTCTGACAACTCTTCTATAAGCAATTTTACAAACATTGGGGTCATCTCGGGGCTTTTTAACAACCTCGGAGCTAATGGCCCTCTGAATGAAAAGGTACAGGCTACTCACGAGGCGTTTCAGGAGGAGACTTCAGCTGGAGGCTACCAGATAGGGACATCCAAACGAAAAAAGCACCTCCCTCTGAGAAGTAGTGAAATCTTTCTCAAGCTTGCCGAGGACACAACGTTCAGTGAAGCTATGGATTCGACAGAGAAGGTTTTGGTGGGGCGTGTTAGGGGCCGTCATTACAGTGTGGAGCGGCTCCAGAAATGGGCTATGGGGACCTAGGGACACCACCTGTCGGAACCACCTCGGGTTCAGACTTTTGTGTGTGGGTGGTTTTCTTTGAGGTTCAAATGTCTAGCCCACACTAACTAGGTTCTCTCCACTATATGGCACATAGACCAGGCTCCGGTCCTCCTCCGGAGATGGACACCTATGTTTGACCTGGAACTGGAAAGGGCAGGGGCAGGACTGATATGGGTGCGGCTCCCTGGTCTACCTGTCCATTTTTGGACCGAGCAGATTTTTAAACAAATTAGGGATGCCGTGGGAAAATTCCTTACCTATGATGACTCTTTTATTTCCTCTAGGAGAATGGCATATGCTATAATTTTGGTTTATTTGGACCTCACAGATGGGCTTCCGGAATTCATCAACATTCAGTGGAGGGGTTTAGCGAGGAGGCAGCCATTGGACTACGAGGGAGTCCCTTTCAGGTGCCGCGGCTACCACAAGGTGGGGCACTTATTTAAATATTGTCCACTTAACAAGTGGAACAGCAGTCGTTTTGTGCGACACTCCCCACAGATTACCCGCGAGCAGGTGGAACAGGATCAAGATGACTAGGTTGATGAGGATTTGCCTCAAGCTTCGATAGATATCTAGAGGTTGGCTTCCCCATGCTCTGGTGGTACTAACACACTCGTGGGACCTGTTATGCGCTCTCCGACACTTACTCTCAGTGCTCCGTGGAAGCGTGGTTGGCCGCCACATAGACCCTTGCCTTTTGTACCTGGTCCGACTGCTGCTGCCTCTGGGGACTCCAATACTTTCGGTATGCAATCCTCCCATATTCCTCCCTCTCATTTTATTTTCGATGTTCATGATTCAAATGCTGAGTTGCTCTCATTTGAAGCCCCTGTTCATAATGCACATGAGGTTTGCCCCGCCGCCTCTCTTCCCCTCTCCACCCCTTCTCCTCTACCCTTGACTCCCACATCCTCTGCTTTGGTTCCTAGATACATTACCCGGTCTCGTTTGAGGAACATGGACCTTGATTTGGAGGGCCTTGATATACTCCACCCTCCACCCTCATTCAAGGCTACCAGAGGCCGCCCTTCTGGATTTAAAATCGGTCAGGCCCAAGCTAATGTCGACATTGCTTTGGGCAAGCAATCTACCATTCCCGGGGTTCTTAGAGTGATGACAACCCTTATGATACCCCCCCATGAAGATTCTATCCTACAATTGCAGAGGGTTGGCTAGGCCTGATAAAAAACTAGCTCTTCGCCAGTTACTAGCTGCTGAAGCTTTGGACATCATCTTCCTACAAGAGACTCTGGGTCATGCATTGGACATTGCCCATACACTAGAACATATGCTGCCTGGGTGGAAATTTTCTAGTTTAGATGCCCATGGCCAATCTGGGGGGCTTGCTGTGGGCATTAATACCCATTCTATTGTGGAAAACAAGGGCTGGGGTGGTCAGGGTTTCCTTGGAGTAGATGTTTTCTCTTTGGAGCTGGGGCTCTCATTCAGGATTATTAATATATATGGGAGTTTCTAGAACCGACCTGAATTTTGGGACTGCCTCCTGATGATGGATATTTTTTCGGCTGAGAACCTCATTATTGGAGGGGACCTAAATTTTTCTATTGGTCATGCAAAATCCTGGGGACACTGGGCACAGAGGGATCCCCTCTCAGACTACTTTTCCTCCATTTTGGATTAGCACAGTTTCATAGGAATTCGAGCAGCAAAGCTGCATGCTACATGGAGGAACAATAGAGTGGGGGAAAATAGTCTTGCTAGGAGGCTTGACAGATTCCTTGTCAAGGAATAGGTTATGGATTTGGGGCTCAACATCAGGCACTGTGTTGGCTCAGGTGGTCTCTCAGATCACCTTCCTATCTTTCTAGAATTGGATAATGGGAGAGACAAGCCGAAAGGGCCTTTTAAATTCTGCTCTACCTGGCTCAGAGATGATTCATACATTAGCATGATTGTTGATTATTGGAAAAGGAACCCTCCAGGGGTTAGAGGTACTGTCCCAGCTGGCTTTATCCACAACCTTGTTGAGCTGAAAAAGATGTCCAGGAATTGGGCCCATAATAAACGTATATAGGAGAACCTTGATCTTCGACAAATTGAGATAGAACTAGGGCTCTTTGAGTAGGAACAGGGTGGCCTCTATAGCTCAGAAGATCACAAACACCATATCTCTACCCTCTATTCAAAACGAGGGAATATACTCAAGGATAAAGAGGATAATTGGCGATTGAGGAGAAGATCCATTTGGGTTTGGGAAGGCGATGCTAATACAAAATTTTATCACAAATTTTCTCAGGGTAGGAAGGCCATTAATACTATTTGGCATATGCAGGATGGTCAGGGAGGTACTGCTGACACATTCCCACAGCTTGCCTCCCTTGCTAACTTACACTTCAAATCTGCCTTCCGGGACACCAGAGACTCCAATTTAGCAGAGATTATTAGAGTTGCGCAGCATTTCCCCAGGTATGTGGAGCCGGAAGATGAGGAGGATCTAGTTCAGGAGGTCACTTTGGAGGAATTGGAAGCCACTTTGAAATGGTTCAGTAAGGACAAAATCCCTGGTCCTGATGGTTGGTCAGTTGAATTTTACCTATCTTTCTTTGAAGTGATTGGGTCGGATCTTCTCAGTGTTGTTGAGGAGTCTTGGACCTCGGGGCGGTTGGAAGCAGCCATCACCTCCACATTTATAGCCCTTATTCTGAAGACTGATAACCCTTTTACTTTTGATGATTTTCGTCCCATTTCACTTTGTAATTGTTTGTAAAAAATTATTGCCAAAATTATCGCTAATCGTGTGAAGCCTATCATATCTAAGCATATCCTACCCAAACAATTTGCATTCCTGAAGGACAGACAAATTCATGAGGCGATTGGGACGGCTCAGGAGTTTTTACACACCCTTCACTGCAAAAGAGGTAAAGGTATGATTATGAAGGTTGACTTATCAAAAGCTTTTGACAGGGTTAACTGGCTATACCTGAGGATGCTTCTTACCCATCTTGGTTTTCCTTTCTCATTCATTAGATGGATCATGGGTGCATTTCTAACATACCTTTCAGTGTTTTGGTTAACAGGAGTGCCACACCTTTCTTCACCTCGACCCGGGGACTGAGACAAGGGTGCCCTTTATCCCCATTTCTCTTTCTTCTAGTTATGGAAGGTTTTAGTAGGATCACTTCGAAGGAACATAGGCGGGGTAGACTAAGGGGCATAAAAATCTTAGAGAACTACATCCTTACACACCTGCTGTTTGTGGACGATGTGCTGGTCTTTCTCAGTGGTAGCGTTGGAGACATCACAGTGATCAGGAATATATTCTCCTTATTCCAAAAGGCCACGGGTATGCTCATTAATGAAGGCAAATCCACTTTGACGATCACGGCTTGCTCACAGCACAAAATTAATTATGCACTTGACAAATTCCACTTCACGAAGTTGGAAATGGTTGAGGGTTTGAAATATCTGGGGTACAAGTTGAAACCAAATGGGTACAAGATTGCAGTTTGGACTTGGCTCATTGCCAAGCTGGAGAAAAGGCTCAACATTTGGTACCATAGATTCCTCTCATGTGCAGGTCGTTTGACCCTCATCAAAAGTGTATTGGAAGCAACTCCTGTTTACTGGATGTCCCTGGCATGGATCCTTAGAGGCATTCTTTCCAGGATACAAAATATATGCTGCATATTTTTATGGAGATGTAAACATCCAGGCAGGATATTTTCTTGGGTTAAGTGGGATGCACTCATCCTTCCTAAAAAATGGGGGGGTTGGGGCCTCAAGGAGTTGGATGATTTCTCATCTGCACTGGTTGCGAAACTTGGATGGCAACTGTTGGTTTCGGATAGTTTATGGACTAGGGTTGCTTACTCGAAATATATTGCTCCAGCCCGAGTTATGGATTGGATCAGAAGACCGACTGGCCTCTTCACAGGAATTTCGATTATATGGAAGGTTGTCCTTAAGGCTTTGGAAACCATTCGCTCTGGTATTACCTGGAGGATTCAGTCAGGGAACAGTGTCTGCATCGGCATAGATCCATGGATTGGTTGTGGGGACTTGTATAGACTGCCCCCTGGTCTAATAGAACACTTAAAGGAACAAAATATCACACACTTGGCCCATATTGCAGATGTACACAACTTCACCTTTCTACATCAAGCCTGGAAATCGGTTGTTCAGCTTAATATCCCACTACCTTGGAGGAAGCACTGGCGAGTTTTCACTCAGACTCTTTTGGAAGCTCATATTCATATCACAAAGGGGGAGGATGAGATCATTTGGGGCCTGGCGAAATCTGGTTGATATACACCCAAGGAGGGGTATTTGGTCTTAGTTAATCCGCGTAAGCCCCTGTTCATCATACAATGGTAGAAGAATCTCTGGAAGCTCAAAGCGCCTCCTAGATCCAAAGTTCTTATGTGGTGCATTTTAAAGAATAAGATCCCCACGAGGGATAATCTGCTAAAAAGGGCCTTTTACGGTCCTCACTGGTGTCATTTTTGCCACATTGCTGGGGAGTCTTCTTCTCACATCTGCCTCCACTGTCCAAAAGTTCGTAGTGCTTATCAACTGGTGTCTGTTGATGTCCCCTCAAATTGTGATTGGCTTTCAGACTCTCTTGTAGAGGCTTGGGATTTGTGGTACCATACTGTTATGCCTCATAAATTGAGGAACCTACCCCTACTGTTTTGCTGGGCTATTTGGGTAGCTCGGAATCGATTGATATTCCATAAAATCCCTCCTAGATGGCCTTGTTTGGTGGCCATGATCAAAGCTGACTATGATCTCATCCCGGAGGACCCTTCTTCCCCCCCGCTCGTTCTATCTCCCTAGAATAGATTATCCCCAGTATACCTTGGGCTTACTTTGATGGGGTTGCACAAGATGATGGCTATGGTGGCGGGGCCATTCTACATTTAACTAGGAGGCACTCCTTCAGTCTGTCTATGGGCTTTAGACGGGGCACAAATAACTTCTCAGAACTTTCAGCTGCTTATCATATCATTCACTTTGCATTGGAGAAAGGATGCACTACATTACAATTGTTTGGTGACTCAAAGATTGTCTGTGATTGGTTGAATAGAGAATCTTCTTGCAGGACTTTCACTTCGAGACACATTCTTGATGAGGCTTTAAGATTGATTTCACATTTTGACCTTTTTTCCTGTAATCATATATACATGGAGCAGAACACAGTGGCTGACTATCTTTCCTATGTTGTTTTTTGATTAGATATGCGACCATAGCATTTGGTACTGTTCATGTTTTTTGATATTATCTCCCTGCGTGGATCAAGATAATATTCTCGGTTGACTTTTTGACACTTTTGGACTCTCTTTCAAACTCGTTCTGGGCTCTTCGCTATGTGATGGGGGTAGTTGTTTACTGCCTCCATCGATCCAGTGTTCTATGATAGATATTTCGGAATATGCTTATGCATCTACAGAATGTAATTTCTAAATCTAATGAAATTACGAATTTTCCATGGGAAAAAAATCCATGATTTATGTTAATATTATTAAAAATATCTCATTGGATATAGAAACCAAACAAAAATGAAAAATTGAAAAGAATTTGGTCTAATGATGATTGAATGAAATTACATTGTTGAGAAAGGAATTGGTGTCCATCTTGAAACTCTTTGTAATAGGTAATATATGATCTAGCCTACTAAATACATCAAAAGAAAGTATTATTGATAACAAAATTTTCCTTCTCTCTATGCTTTTTGATAGGAAGTTGAATTAACCACATTAATGTTAAATAAGAACCATAACAATGCTAAATAAATACATCATTTCTCAATAGTGATTGCAAATTCCAAGCTAAAGAACCTGACATTGACACACCTTCAAAGACTTTTTGAACCTTGTAAGAAATCGTATAAACTTGAGTCAAAACATAAATGTGTGGGGAAAGTATTTCATCCATGGTGACTAGTTGTTTGTGAGAGTTGAGGAAAGAAATCAAATGCTATAGAGAAAGGCCACAACATGTGAAAGAGTGCATCCCAATGGTAGTATAAATGATGTCCCTGTATATGAAGAAGATGAAATAGGATGCATGGAAGAGAACTCGATGATAATCAAAACATGGTGGCCAAATGTGTGCCTTCTTGTTCATTCTGTTGTGAAAGGATTCAAGGAATTACAAACAGTTTTAAAATATCAAACACTAGAGCATTATTTGAATAACCTAAAGAATTTTCTAATTTCAAAAACCATAAATAACTATTGCCTACCTAGAAATTCAAATGGAATGAAGCTAAAAGGTGTGTTAACAAGGTCATAATGGTTATTGCTAATTTGGTCTACAATTAATAATAAGAAAATGTGGAGATAAGATTGGGTAGAGTTTGTTTCAAGGAAAATATGTAGGCAAAAAAATAGAAAGAAGTGGTGGTTTTCTAAAACAAGTGGCATAGGTTGACCAATATTGAAGGATGAAAAATATTTGACAAAATCTATCCTTAATATATGATTTCATCATAATTAACGAAACATTTCTCTCCATTCTCTATTAGAAATCCAAAAACTCCTTCTACAATTCACTCCCCAGGTCTTGATCTTGATTCATCGTATTCATGGAATAACTATTCATATTTCCAACATCTTAGTCAAATAAAACGTTGAAACTCTTTTCAAGCCTCATTAAATCTTAAAATGTAAATATAAATCTGACCCTTTACTCTCTCTCAAAGTATTACCAAATTTCTTACTCTTGTGACACATCTTATATCAGTGAAAGTAGGTATAGACTCCCCCTAGTTGAACTAGTTTAGTACTGAATCAATTGAAATTTCAAGTTGGTATGATTTAGTTGGTACATATCTAAACCCATCTTAAAGAACATATCACTAACACCTTTTATAATTTCCTTAATATATAAATATTAGAAGAACATTCCTATAATGCTAAGAACCTCATTTACTTTGATTAATCCAAAATCCTAGGATCAACTCCACATTATCTATTATTATTAAACCCTTTGAAACTAGAAAACATCATAACAATTTTTTATTTTTAAGGAAATGAGTACTTTCGTCATTAAATCTGTGCTTGGTCACAGTAAAATACTTGAGAAAAAATTACATTTCGAGCCATGATTCGGGTTCTTCGAGAGAGAACATCGAAGGAGACCTAAAAATATTCTAAGAACTCTCTAGTTACATGCATCTTACTAACTATTTTGCAACTATAAGTTGAACAAAATTGTCCCAACAGAAAAACAATTTTACAAAAGGTGATCATAAATCAGGAAGGAGGGTCAATAGACATCTTATCCGATGAGCCACCAAAACTGCTACTTGTTGTGCTACATTGATCCTCTTCATTTATCTAGAATTGCAATTATGCAAGTTGTCAATACATGCCCTTGGTCTGGTTCACTTTAGCTTTGAGTTGTTGCATTTCTTCTAGTAAGAGAAGGATGGAGTTTGATTTAGATATAGATGCCTTTGAAGGTAATCACTATCAACCTACTAGTAAACAAGGGGGTGAGGACAAGAAATGAAAGCATTGATGCCTCCTATGGCAACTGGAGTGAAGCCACAATTTTCCATGGGGTTCAAGAAGTGAGAGAAGGGGCACCAACTTAGAGTCACAAAACTACAAGAGGGCACGGGTGATGGTCCTTGAGGACTAGCAGGAGGGATAGAAGAGCCCACAACAAGAGAGAATAGAGGAGAGGCTATCCTTGTCAAACTAGTGGAAGAACCAAAATACCCATGGTATAGAGAACTCTTCAAAGAAAGAAAGAAGCGACTAGCAACCAATAATGCGACCAGAGTAGAATTACAGATTATGTTGATAGAGAATGAAAATTTGAACTAGGGAAAGATAACCTCTTGGAGCATTGTAATCTCAAAATTAACTGAAGTTGGTCATATAGCCACGTCTCCAATGTCAGGACAACTCCTACCATAGGAAGAGAGATTGGAAACTCAAATGATGGTGGAGGAAGAACCATAATAAATACAAGAAGGGCCTCAAAATTGACAGCATGAACTTTCCAAAAAACTACAAACCATCCATAATTGAAACATTCCCCACGATTTACCAAGCAAGTGGGGAAGATTGAGACTAGGCCGAACAATAATCATATAGTTAAAAGGAGAAACTTACTCATGACATAGAGCTGGTTGAGGAAACGACTGACAAGAATCCCTAAGCCTCTAAACATTGCATGGACATGGTGTATTCCCCAACCACCATGGAAAGGACCTTGCCCTATCGATAAATAATAGAAACCAATTACCTACAAACTCATCAATTGAACTCCGACCGTGATTAAAATCACGGAGTTTGAAAAGTACCATGCCTGAGTGATCAAATCAACCATAAAACACAATAAATCTCCCGAATTTCTGACCATCAAAGAGCCCAGTGTGAGGACGGAAAAACAAAGGGAGATTTGTCCAACCATAAATGAAGAAATATGCAAGAAGTGAATGGGTGCATGACCTGCACGCCCACCATTAGCTAGCTCATCCATGATGACATGCCTATGACACCATTATAAATATAAAAATCTGTTGAAATAAGAGGGGAAAAGGGACTTACAAAGAGATACCTTGGATACCAACTTAATATACATCCCTTGATGTGAATAATTAACCAAACTCACATTGCGAGAATGAGGGAATTCATAGTTAGAGAGCTTCATGGGATAACTTTCCAACCTGATAAACCATTGATACAAAAATTTATTGCTTCAATGATCTGAATTAGAGCATATTAGTAATGTTGTGTTAATTCCCCATTGAGAAATAAACCCAAGATTCTTATCATTTGATTTTTCAAGTGCTTAAGGATTCAAAAACTTTTACAATTAACAAATTCCCATGAGAATTTCTTATGTAAATGTTATAAACAATTTAACATAAAAACATATGCTGAACAACAACAATATAACATCAATGACATCAATATATAACACACAACAAGCACATGATAAAGGAGTTCACCCCTCCTGGGATATGTCTCCTTAGTCCAGCTTCCAATGGCTTGGGCATCTCTATTATGCTCAAATTACATCAAAAGTGTGTTTTCAATGCTTAGATGCCTCAAAAACATGTCTCAATGAGTTTAGAATACTAAAATATGGCTATCTCGCCTCTTTTTGCATCCAATTTGGATAATAACTAAGAAAGTTATGACTTCTCCCAGTTTCTCCACTAATTGTTCCACAAAATGCTCTAAAACCAACCAAAACCCCTTTTTCGCTCCAAAATTCTCTAAGGAAGCAAAAATTCCACTACACCGCGGGCTATATCCCGTCCGTCATATTGAAATCACAATCGGCTAAACTATGGGCTCTTAATGCTGCAAAATGTTGTGATGCAGGGTTATAGACCCGACGGGATATTAAATTGAAACTTATAAAACTCCCGCGTCCAAAATCCTCTTGCTCATCGCAATCAGTGAGTTTGGGCGAGCACAAGGTCTTGTTTACCCAACAAAACACTGCAATTGTGATTTCACTGACTTGTCGGTATATTAAACTGTAGCATAAAAATTATCACGTTTGGGTTTATCGAATTCAGAACTCAACCGCACTGGGGCTGATTCCTGTTGCCTCTTCTTTCTTGCGATTGCGATATGCGATCTCATCATAATGCAACCCTGAACTTGCCGAGGGATGATTTGTAACACCGGAACACTTACCACTGTGGTATGCGAATTATGAGGGCCAATGGTGGGCTGCCACTTGGTGCTTCCTTATTCACTGAAGACTTGCCACATCATCTTAATCCTGCCATGTAAGAAAGTCAAACCTGAACTTTGACTTGCTATAACTTTTGCATACAAACTCATATTTGAGTGTCGTTCACACCGTTGGATTCAAAATGATGAGCTCTTCAATATGAAGCTGAGTTTGAGAATATTCTGACACTTTTATTTTTGAGCATAATTATGAGCACCTGATCACTCCTCCCCATTGGAAGCCTTTTGGACCCCAAAAGGATCACTTTCAATTATTGAACAGATGAGGGTATTGTTCCTTCACCTTCCCCACTTCAATCCATCTTACCTTTGATGGATGTGTACCTTTGAGACCCACCCGAAGATAATAAATATTTCCTCTTTTAGTTGTCCTCGTCCTTATGTGAAGTAAAGTGTCTTGCTGAAGCATATAAAGGTATTCTGGCGAAAAGTCTTCAATAGATGGAATTTGAACATTCTCTCCTTGATCTTCAATCAAAGCAGGTTCATATAATCTCAAATTTTCAACATTAACAATGGAATAGATTTGCATATATGAAGGCAAATCAAGCTTGAAAGCATTATTACCAATCTTTTCCATAATTTTGAAATGAACCATAACGAATTGATTTCAGCTTTTTACCTTCACCTTGAAGCCTTTCCTTGCTAATGTATAGTCAAACTTCATCACCTACTTGAATTTGATGATCCACATGATGCTTATCATGCCTTGCCTTATACTTGCCTTGATTTTTTTCTAGTTGTTCTTGAATTGTTTGGTGAATCAACTGAATTTTCTCAATGAATTTCTTTGTCATGTCTATGTCACTATGTCCATCTACAACTACATATTTCTCGAAGATGAAATCCAAAGGAATTTTAGGCAAAAAACCAAGACATGCCTCAAAAGGTGAAGTTAGAGTAGAAGAGTGTTTTGCTCGATTGTAAGCATGCTGAATATAATGCAACTGTTCATCCCACAAATTAGGATGTTTCTTGCAATATCCTCTTAGCAAATGACTGACTGTCTTGTTAACCACTTCAGTTTGACCATCTGTTTGTGGATGGAAGGGATGGAAGGTTGTACTTTTATTCAATTTGGTGGCCATCAAGTTCCATAAACTTGACCAAAAATTCCCAACAAATCAAGAATTACGATCACTTACAATAGAAGTAGGTAATCCAAAATAAAACCACACATTTTGAAAGAAAAATTGAGATGTTTGTTCAGCACTAATTTTCTTTTTACAAGGCATTAACATGCATATCTTGCTGAACCTATCCACAACTACATACAATAATCATGACCTTTCCTTCACAAAGGAAGACCTCCTACAAAATCCATAGAAACACTTTCCCATTGTCTTGAAGTCACTAGAAGTGGTGTGTACAATCCTAGTTTCCTATTACTAGGCTTGCTGGCTGCACACAATGAACAACCTCTTATAAAATGTGACACACTTTCAAGCATACGAGGGCAATAAAAATACCTCTAAATATTTTCCATTGTTTTACTTACACCGAAATGTCCAACAATAAGAGAAGTGTGTGCTTCCCTTGTGACATTTACTCTCTCTCCCTATGGAACACAAAGTTTTCCCAAATTATACAATAGATTATCATGTACATGGTAGTCTAATTCCTCAGCTTGGTGGCCTTGACTCAAGTTTAAATATACCTCTTGAAAGTCAACATCCTATGCGTATTGTTCAACATAACTTTTAGGAAAAAGAGAATTATTCTTGAGTAAAATGGTTACATTTACAACTGGTCTAGAAAGAATATAAGCAACTCTGTTATAAATGTCTTTCTTGTACTTGATTACCAAGTGTAATTTCTGTAAAAATCCCATCCAACGAAAGTTCCTTGATTGCTGCAATTTGGTTGAGATTGTAGATATTGCAAAGGCTGATGATCGGTGTGAATAATGGTTTCTTTTCCCATCAAATAATGCTTCCATTTCTTCACACTTTGCACCAATGCATAAAGCTCTTTATCATATGTAGGATAATTAATAACAACACCATAAAAAATTTTAGAATTAAATGAAATGGGCTTACCATATTATAAAAGAACTGGACCCATGGGGTAGTCACTTGCATCTGTCTACATTTCAAATGGATGTTTCAAATCGGCAATGCCAAAAATGGGGTTGAACTAATATTTTCTTTCAAAGCATAACATGCTTTTTGTTGTTTGCCTCCTCATTGGAAGACAACCTTCACACTGGTCAATGCATGTAGTGGAGCTGCTATGGAGGAGAAATTCGCAATGAACTTCCTCCATTACTGCGCTGCTCCTAAAAAAATCCTTACTTCTGTGACTGATTTGGGTATTGGCCAATTCATAATGACCGAAACTTTAGAGGGATCAATCTTTAGTTCACCTCCTCCAACTATGTGGCCCAAATACACTAAGGAAGTTTTCCCAAATTCACATTTATACATCTTTAGAAATAACCGTTATTTTCTCATGATATCCAAAAATTTCCTAACATGCTTGACATTCTCTTCTCTTGCTTTGTTGAATATCAAAATATCATCTAAATAGACAATTACAAATTCATCAAGAAATGATATTAAAACATCATTCATAACTCTCATGAATGTAGCTGGAGCATTGCAAAGACTGAAAGACATAACCAGCCACTCAAACAATCCTTGTTTGGTTTTAAAAGCATTCTACCATATGTCCTCCTCGACTATTCTTACTTGATGATATCCACTTCTCAAGTCTAATTTAGTAAAATACTTTGCATTTTTCAACTAATCTAGCAAATCATCTATCTTGGGCAATGGGTATCGATTCTTTATTGTGATCTTATTTAAATCTCGATAATCTACACACATGCACCAGGTTCCATCTTTCTTGGGTACCAATACTATTGTTGAACCACATGTCGAGGTAAAATGACAAATTTCTCCTTTATCTAACAATTCCTTGACTTTTTTTTTAATTTCTAAACTTTCCAGAATTGACATTCGATGCATACCAATGTTTGAGAGTGGACAGTCTTGTTGTAGTTGAATTTCATGCTGAATTCCTCTTTTTGGTGGTAATCCCTTTGGTTCTTGAAACAAATCTCCATATTGATTGACCACATCAACCTATTTAGCTTTCAGCTTTACATCACATCCTTCCTGCGTCGTGTCATTCTCTTGCTTGATCATGAGGAGCACGAGGCTCTTGCTAGAATTAACTAGTCGTTTAATTTCACATGTGCTTGCTAAAGACAGATTAAGTTTCCTGTGATGGGCTCTCACAATGTAATCCACTCCATTTTTTGAACAAATGGTATTTTTTCTCAAATCTGTGGAAAATATCTTTCCTGTCATATAAATACGGACTTCCCAACACAATTCCTGAGATATCCAATGGCACAACGTCTAATTCAACTTCATCAATGAAATTAGCGGTGATTGCAAACCTGAAAATACCTTTCCGTGTGACCTGTAATTTAGCATCCTTGGTTATCCATCCAACAGATACTGTTTGTGATGGGGTAAGGTTTCCAGATTCATTTTCTTAACAAAATCCGAAGAAATTAAGTTGGCCTGCGATCCACTGTCAAATAGCATATCGATTTTCTTATGTTTGGAAATGACTCGGATATGGAATAACTCTATTCGGTTTTCCTCATTTGAAACGATGTGGGTATTATTTGTTGCACTGGTACTTGCTACGACTGCCTCTTTGCTGACCTCTTTGCTTGCTTTTGCCACGACTTTTCCTTTGGTGATCGTGGTTGCAATTTTTGTTTCATCACCTGTGTCTGAACCCAAATCTTATGGTGCAAAAACATTGCTCTTCTATTTCCCTTTATTGTTGAATTTATTCTATTGTAATTATGGATGAAGCTTCCAGTAATGTGCTTCATCATGTCCTTCCTTGGAACAATTCTTGCACATGGGTCTCTCCCCTTCTTTCTTAACAGGAGCATTTTTCTTTTGGTTTTCGTTTAAGCTTCTTCCATTTTTCAACACTTTGAAATGGCTTCTTCTTACCTTCCTCCTGTATATTTTTCCCTCTTGCTTCGAGGTGTGTAGCTTGAACACAAACCTCATCAAGATTCATGGGACTAAACATAAGAATGGTATGTCGAAAATAGTTATGCAACCTTCCTATGTATTTCAGCAAGGTATCTTGTGACTACAAGTCTACTCCTAGAAAAAGAGCTCTTTTCCTAAACTCTTAAGTATACTCTTGCACATTTTGACCTTTAAACTATCTGAAATTTTGTCAATTCATAATGGATTTTTTCATATGAGCTAAAGGGTAGAACTGTATATTTATAACAACAATTAAATCAAACCAAGTAATAGAGATCTTACAATGTTTCTTGATCTCATCTTGAGTCCTTGATTCCCACCATACAAGTGTTGCACCCTCCATTCTCAATGAAGCCAACTGAATCTTGATATCATCCTCTTGAAGGTTCTGAATTCTACAATACACCTCCAACTGACAAATCTAGTTATCCAGCTTCTCTGCATTAGCTTCTCCATTGTACATAAGCAACTCGAATTTAACATCAAGCTTCATAAAAGGTGATTTACCAACCCCTTTTGAAGAATGATGATGAGTATGAGTAACGGTGGTATTTGTGGAAGAGTGTGAAGATGCTTTCGAAGAAGAAGATTAAGAAGATGGTGGAGATGGTGGAGATTTGTCTCCATTTCCATTATTTCATTTTCCTTTATCTTCTTTTCCATTACCTCCTCCTGAAGAGCCTTCTCCATTGGGAGGCTTGGAACTTTCTCCTTGTAGTATGTTGTTCCTCTCTTCATAGAGGACCTTAAACATCTCTGTCATATCAAATAAACCCTTTCTAAAGATCTTCTCATCTTCTGTCATGATAGGTTCTTCTTCATGAGACATGGTCTCCGAAGACTCAACTACAACTTGAGGCTCTACTGGTGTTGGAATCTCAGTGCAACTTCTACAACTTGAGGCTGAACTAGTGTAGAATACTTTGGCAACCTTTCTCTTCTTCCCTTTGACCCAATTTTAGGGCTTTCAAACAGCTTTCCTTTACCTCTTTTGAGCTTTAACCTTGTGAGCATGACATAAACTTGCATACAATTAAATCCTTCTTTCACAAAGTAAATCTAGTAAGCAAAACCAGTGATCTGATACCGACTTGATCTGAATTGGAGTAGATTAGTAAGGTTGTGCTAATTCCCCATTCAGAAATAAACCCAAGATGCTTATCATTTTCTTTTCAAGTGCTTAAGGATTCGAAAACTTTTGCAATTAATAGATTCCCCTGAGAGTTTCTTATGTAAATGTTATAAACAATTTAACATAAAAACATATGTTGAACAACAACAATATAACGACAATGAACATCAATATACAACACACAACAAGCACATGATAAAGGAGTTCACCCCTCCTGGGCTACGTTTCCTTGGTCTAGCTTCCAATGGCTTGGGCCTCTCTATTATGCTCAAATTACATCAAAAGTGTGTTTTCAATGCTCAGATGCCTCTGAAACATGTCTCAATGAGTTTAGAATACTCAAAAATGGTTGTCTCGCCTCTTTATGCACCCAATTTGGATAAGAACTGAAGCAGTTATGACTTCTCCCAGTTTCTCCACTAATTGTTCCACAAAGTGCTCCAAAATCGACCAAAACCCTTTTTCTGCTTCGAAATTCGCTAAGGAAGCGAAAATTTTGCCACACCACGGGCCATATCCTGTCGACCATATCGCAATCGCAATCGCAATCGATGAAGCTATGGGCTCTTAACACTGCAAAATGTTGCGATGCGGGGTTATGGACTCAACTGGATATTATATCGAAACTTACAAAACTCCCATGTCTGGAATCCTCCCGCTCATTGCAATCGGTGAGTTTGGGCGGGTGCAAGGTCTTGTTTACCCTACAAAACACCGCGAGTGTGATTTCCCTGACTCACCGGTGTATTAAACTACAACATAAAAATTATCGCATCCCGGTCTATCGCATTCAAAACTCAACCGCGCTGGGGCCAATTCTTGTTGTCGCTTCTTTCCTGTGAATGCGATATGCGATCTCATCACAACACAACCCTGAACTTACCAGGGGCCGATTTGTAACATCGAAACACTTACCGGTACAATATGTAATTTGCGAGGGCTAATGGCGGGTTGCCACTTAGCACCTCCTTATTCGCTGAAGACTTGCCACATCATCTTAATCCTGCCATGTAGGCAAGTCAAACCTGAACTTTGACTTGCTCTAACTTCTGTATACGAGCTCGGATTTGAGTGTCGTTTGCCCCGCTGGATTCAAAATGACGAGATATTCAATTTGAATTTGAGTTTGAGAAGATTATGACACTTTTATTTTTGAGCATAATCCTGAGCACCTGATCGTTCAAGGAGACAAGCTTGCCTAGCTTGTGCATTCATTTGCCTTGTTATGACTTCTCAAGATGTGGTAATAAGCCTTTTGAGAAAAGGAATCTAGAAGGCTTTTGATTTTTCTTAGAAGGAGACTGAGATGGTTGTTCTTAGGAAGAGAACCTTTATGGAGGTGTTGAATAGTAATAAGGGAATCTCCTATTATCACATCCTTAGATACATCACGGTCTTTAGTCAATTGGAGGCTGAGAAAGAGTTCATACATTTCTACAAGGTTATTCATCCTCTAGCCTAGCCCCCATGAATACTTTACTTCTTTGATTCCTTCAAAACCCACGAGAATCCCTCCCCTTCCTACCACCCCTAAACATTATAACAATTATAATAAATAAATTTGCTATAAATTTATCATTCATATAAGCCCATTATCCATTATCTTTATTATTAAACCGATTTCGTAGCTCATACTAACCCTTTTTTCTATCTCAAACCAATTTCCAAGCTCTTCCTAACACTTTTTTCTATCTCCTTATGTGTTCTTAAGGTTTCTGATCCCTAATTTCCTTTTTATTTCTTAGCTTATTTCTCTATAATTTCTTTTAATAAAAATGATGTAATAATCTTTTTCATATATATTTTTCTCATTTGTGTTTTTTTCCAAAGGTTTTAAAATTAGGGTATTAGGGATCATTCCTAAAAAAAAAATGGTCTCTCTCATAGCCTAAAGACAAGAGTGAGGTTGCCAATTGGCCTCTATCTCATCCCAATGACAATAGTGAGATTGTTGGTACCATACCAGTGCAAAATTATATACTCATTTAAGAATGTGACATAGATTACTCTTTTCAAGAGTTTAACATTTAACTTTAAAATTTTAAATCTTGATAAAAATGATAACAACTATTCTACTCAACTACCCTAAATAAATCTACTTAACATTATTTATTTTTTCTTTATTAAAATAATATATTATTTTTATCTTAAAAATTTATTTTTTTATTTAAATTTTCTTAATTACTTTTTATTATTAAATATTAATAATAACTTTTTTTTCGCAACTAATTTTCTTCATCTCTCGTATAATTTAATCACATCTTTCTTTACTTGTTTTCTTTTAATTTTATTATTATATTTTATTAATATTAAAATTATAATTTTTTTTTCCCATTTAATTATTGGGTAGTTTAACAAGACTGTTGTTTTGCTTTGAAAGTTATGGAAATTCTGATCATATTTTGAAAAAATCTAAGTAAATTCTGTAAAATTTCATAACTTTAGGTGACCTAGAAGTTTTTGATGATGTTGAATCCATTTCCATTATCAAAAACATGATTCAAGCAGTGGTCCTACAAGATTTTTTGAATTTTTTTTGCCCAAATTCTAACCACTTTTAGCGGTCCAGGAAATTCCTCCAACTCTGTAGATGACTCCATCATCTCATTATAATTTAATCACATCTGCCTTTTAACTTATTTAGTTTTTTTTTTAACTTTATTCTATATCTGGGTCAACCATTAATACTTTTGACCTATCAAGTTGTTTTAAAAGTGTGTTGTATCTAAGTCCATAATTAGTAGGACAACCTAGCATTGCATTGAAATTTTATAAACATTAATGGGAAGGGATTTTATACAATATCTTGAATGATATAGGAAATCAATTTTACAACTCATTAATGATCAGCATGGTTTTAAATTTTATGAGGGGGCTATTTTATTATCACATATGGCATGATTTTAAATTATTTAACATTTTGATTAAGTGCATATGGATACCTTTTCAAATAAAAATTGAGAAAAGTCAAAGATCATACAAACTCTTAAGTCATAAAAATTCCCAATGAATAAATTGCAACATAATTGTAAACGTGCGAGTGGATTAGTGGCATTCCATACTCTTTATCCCTTACACCCTTAAAAATTCATGTCTATATACTAAGGGCGTATTAATATATATGCAAGTGCCTTGGTGCTTGTATAGCAAGGTACATTTTAGTTTAACATAAATCAAAATATTATATATTTAATATTTACAGGCTTTTA
>APFE031359890.1:6741-49865 GCA_000404065.3 Pinus taeda | reverse complement strand
AGTTCTTCATAACACTTTTTTTTATCTCCTTATGTGTTCTTAAGGTTTCTAATCCCTAATTTCCTTTTTATTTCTTAACTTATTTCTCTACAATTTCTTTTAATAAAAATAATTTAATAATCTTTTTCATATTCATATATAAATCATTCCAAAGGCAATAGTGAGATTGTTGATACCATACTACTACTAAATTATATACTCATTTAGGAATGTCACACAGATTACTCTTCTTCTGAAAATTTTAACTTTTAACTTTAAAAATTTTAAATCTTGATTAAAAAATAACAACTATTCTACTCAATTACAGTAAATAATTACTTAACATTTATTTTTTTTTCTTTATTAAAATACATGTTATTTTCTTTTATTAATTTTTCTTTTTTTACTTTTTTTTTTAATAATTTTTTATCATTAAATATAATTATATTTCCGTGTAATTATTCTTCATCTCATCTCCCTTACAATTTAATCACATTTTTCTTTAACTTTAAATTTATATTATTAAATATTAATTTTACCTTATTTTTCATGGTAATTATTCATCATCTCGTTATAATTTAATCACATCTTTCTTTTGACCCACCTTAGTTTTTTTAAAACTGTCTTGTATCTAAGTCAAGAATTAATAGGACAACCTAGCATTGCATTGAAATTTTACAAACATTATTGGGAAGGAATTTTATACGGTATCTTGAATTATCAATCAATTTTACAGCTCATTAATTTATAATTTTATTAGCGGCTATTTTATTATCACATATCGCATGATTTTAAATTTGTAACATTTTGACTAAGTGCGTATGGATACCTTTTCGAATAAAAGTTAAGAAAAGTCGATCATACCAACCATTAAGTCATAAAAAAATCCCTTAAATTGATTATTGCAGTATAATTATTATAATTATTAAAGTTCGAGTGGATTAGTGGCCCTCCATATTCTTTATCCCTTAAAAATTATGTCTATATACTAAGGGCCTATTAATATATATGCAAGTGCATTGGTGGTTGTATAGCAAGGTACATTTTAGTTTATCACAAATCAAAATATTATATATTTAATATTCACAGTTTTTAAGTGTAATATTTTATTTGTTTTTATTAATTTATTAGAATGAAGAGTTTTTGGATTTTATTTGATTTATGAGCGAGTTAGTGATTAATAACATGTCTTCGTTTTTAAGAGGGTACATGTCCAAAATTAGAGGGATAAAGTATGTTGAGGTGACTCTTATAATTTGGTGTGTGGTTTGACTGTGACCTTAAAATTAGATAATAATGCAAATATATAATTTTGTTTTCATAAGGTTTTAGGCACTATTTTTTATTATTAATTTTATAATAATAATAATTTGAAAGGAAAGTTAATCTAATAATTTTTGTTTCTTTAAAGAGTTTTACTTGGTTTTCTCTAAATACCTAAAAATGGTACCAGAATCAGATGAAATCTTTAACTTCCATTTTGGTGTGTGGCTTGGCGGTAACTTAAATTGGATATAATGTAGATATATAATTGTTGGTTATTCATTTAACTTATATCAAATAAAAAGTTTTTTGAAACTATTTTTTAATTATTTTATAATAATAATAATATTTAAAGGAAAGTAAATATAATAATTTTTGTTTCTTTATAGGTTTACTTGGTTTTCTCTAAATATTAAAATGGCATAGGATAAACGAAAATGTTTAACTTCTAATTTGGTGTGGCTTAGCCGTGACCTTAAAATTGGATAATAATGTAAATATATAATTTTGTTTTCATTAACTTATCAAATAAAAATGTTTTAGACACTATTTGTTTCTTATTAATTTTATAATAGTACTAATATTTTTGCAAGGAGAGGAAATATAATAATTTTTGTTTCTTTATAGGTTTACTTGGTTTTCTCTAAATACTAAAATGGCATGGGATAAACTAAAATGTTTAAGCTTTTTATCTTTGAAAGTTTAGAGGCTCATTCTACAGCCCAATATGATGTGTAACATTGGTCATCAAAATTGAATTAAAATTTTGATAATGTCTGCCAAAATAAAAATTATGAAAAATCTAAAAATAAAAAAAATTTTAAATACTATATCATTTTAAAATTAAATTAAAAGTGTCGATTCATAAAAAATTTACAAGTGAAGAAATTGGATCCCTCTTGGCTTATGTTAGATTGGATCTCTCTTGGCGCATGTTAGATCCATATTTAAAATGGATCTATACTGGTTCTACAACCCAATACGAGGGGATGTGTAAGTTTGTCCATCCGTAAGTTTCCCTTTAAAATAAAAAAGAAAAAAGTTATGTTCCAAATAGATAAATAATGTCAGCTATAATAAAAAATAAATACATTGTAAAGTAATTAAAAGTAAAAAGTTAAAAATTATGTTCTAAATAGAAAAATAATGTGAGCTATAATAAAAAAAATGAATATGTTGTAAAGTAATTAGAAGTAAAAAAAAATGTGTGAGTAAGATGCTTAAATCTTATAATTCCGTTATTGATAAAATATTTTAATACGAATAAATATTGACATATACTTAAAAATATGTTAATAATAAAAAATCATTTTAATTTGTCTTATAAAATGTGTGAATATACATGTTATGTAAAATATTTTAATGTCAATTACATAAACATTATTTAAAAAGTATATATATATATATATATAAATATAATTATATAAGTTTTAATGTTAAATTATTTTGTATTATATATATTCCTATTTAGCATCAAATACAAGTTAAACAATGAAAAATAACACATTGCTCTGAAAAAATTTACATGTGAGAAAATTTGATCTCTCTAAACTCATATTAAATTTGTACTTAAAATAAATCTGTACTAATATCATAAAAACTACTTCTCTAAACCAACATATATCATATTAATCACATTTTTACTTTTAAAAAAATCCATAGCCAACTTCCAAACTCAAACTCATTAGGTAAAACATAACCTTTTATATAGCAGATGTCTATAATGCGACTTTTTGAAAGCATTTCCATGGGTTTTTCCGGTTAAAATCAGGTAGCAATTTATTGGAATAGCAAGTTTGATAGCTAGTTTCTGCACAATCAAAGCATCCCAGGGGTTTTTCAGAGTGCTAATCCAAATATGTAGTTTAAAAACCATTTTAACTACAACAAATCAAGATTTAACCTTAATTTCTTCTGCCGGATTCCATCACCAAAATCTCCAAAAAATCACATTATAAACAACTCCTTTTATATATCAAAACAAATCTCACCCCTAAATATTTTTTTTTACAAAACTCCATCTTAAACTTGCCTATTACGTTCTCGTGGGGCATGCAACTTACGTAAGCCAATGGAAACCGCTTGCATCATGTATGCGTACATCTATGAATGATTGTGAACGGGGAAATGATAGTGGAAGACAACGATGCCACCGAGCTGTGGGAAATGGATATGAAATACTTACATACTTGAATCAAATCATGTAATGCTCGCTAACATCTAATTTTTTTTTATCTTTATATCACATGTTTTCACAATATTTTAAAATTTTAATTTAAAATGGTATGATTTGTGTTTTTTAATTTGTTTTAATGATGAATTACACTTGTTAATTCGAAATGAGTCGATAAATAAATTATAACGTGATTTCTACCAAAAACTTTTTTCAAAATCTTAAAAAATCTTTATTTTTATATAATATGACTTTACAATAATTTTAAAAATAATAAAATCATATTAGATATCTTTCCAGAATTGAAAGAGTAATGAAAATAATAAACTCATTAAATCTCAGTGAAGAGTGGTGGCATTTGGCTGTTTATCCAAACATTTTTACTTAAATTGCAAATTCAAGATTTAATTAACAAAGTCAAATGATACTCTACTCTACTCCAGAATATTTTTAAATCTATAAGGGTTAATTTACAATATTATGTATTGTATTTATTAGATTCTACAATAATTTAAATTTTATAATTTTCGGTAATTAATTTATAATATTATAAAATTAATTGATCGAGTTTTTTAGTTAAAGTAATTTTGTTATTGAGAGGTTTTTTTGGACATTTTTGGGTTTGGTTTTTGTAGTTAAATCTAAAATGAAATTTGTTATTGAGAGGTTTCTTTTGGTATTTTTGGGCTAGTCCTTGTAGTTAAATTGTCTTAGTCTTTGTAGTTAAAACTTTTCAAAATAGATGTGTTTAGCTTAATTGATAGAGTTTTTTTAGTTAAGGCAACTTTATTATTGAGGGGTTTCTCTTGACACCATTAGGCTTAGTCCTCACAGTTAAAGCACCTTTATTATTGAGAGGTCTCCTTTTAGATAGATCTGCTTGGTATCCGGACCTAGGGGCATCTAAACCTTCTAAATCACTAAGGGATCAAGGACACAAAAGCCCTTAGCATGGCTAGATTTTTGCCCACACACTGGTAACCTTTGCACCATAAAATACCTTAAGAGAACACCCTAACAACCTGTAATTATCTGCTCTATGCCCCATGGGAAAAAAAATAACATTTTATTTAATTAGTAAAATTTTTAAAATATTCAAAAATGTGATAAACAAAAATTAAAATAAACAATTTGATTTTGCTTATACGTATCAAATATTCACAAAATATACAATAAAAAAATGTGTTGACTTTTGTTATGGATAAGTTCCACATAGTTGGATAAAGAGCTACAGAGAAAGAAATAGTACTATATTGAAGTGTTTAATCCCACTAGTAATCATCAACAAAAAGTCTAGAGAGAAAGAAAGAGTACCATATTGAAGTGTTTAATCCCATTAGTAATCATCAACAAAAAACGTACATAGAGGCCAAAATTTTTATTGCTCAGTTAAGGACTAATTTTCATCAACTATGTTGTGAAAAAAGTGTGGGAGGAAAGAGTATGTAATTTTTGTTCTCCAGGAAAAGTGGAAACAGAGAAGCATTTCATTTTAGAATGGGAGGCCTTCAAAAACACTAGGGAAAATTATGCAGATACTCTGACAGCGAGCTTTTGGGATAATTTATTTAGTAAAACTCTTGGGATAATTTACTTAATGAGAAATTTATCCAAAAACTTAAAACGTTTATTATCAAACTTCACAGGGAAAAAGCTAGATATATACACGAGATAAAAAAAAAAATGTCTCAAATTATATTTAGCCTATAAAAATTAAAATAATTTTATTTCTCTTTTTCTTTCTCTATAATAAAAAGATGTGTTGAAAATGTGTTGAAAATCCGGGGGTGAGGTGAGGTGGTAGTCTGAGCACCTGATCACCATTCTATTAAGCATCGATATCTATCCAAGTTTTTATATGATATGGATCCTAACTTCATCAGTGAGTTTATGTATTTTTGAAGCACTAATAAAATATATGACCCTGAACTCTCTGCGTTGGCTACAGCGTGTAAAATACGGTGGGTTGACTTGAGAAAATACCAGGCACGAGAGCTATATGTAGATGCAGAGTTTATGCATTTTTCAGTTCTGATATATGCACTGGAGTTACCAACTTGGCAGGCCGTGAAATTAATCCTGTTGGAGCCCAGCCAAGTGATCAAACATGGCAGCATCCTATCGCAGTATCGCCATAATATCAATTCTTGTTCTGGCGGGAACTTTTCTAATTGTTGCATGCTTGCTCGGACAAGCCAAAAAAAAAGAAACAGTCACGAGCTTTGATTTTCCTATTTTGAATGCGAGCTCTCTCAACGATATTGTGCTCAAACAAAATGCAAATGCGCACGATAACAGGATCTATTTGACAAAAAGTGGAGCTCTCGATAATTTTAATGGGAGTCTTGGCTGGGCCGTGTACAAATTCCCAATTCGCCTGTGGAATAAGCAATTTCCGCGTGTCAGAGGCCTTAAATCTCTGTACCAGTGGCGAAAAAAGCTTCCTCCTTTCCTTGGCAGCTTTCAATGTCACTTTCAGTTCAATGTAGACGGAGCAGTGGGTGAGAAGAACGGGCTTGCTTTCTTCATGGCGCCATTCGGTACCGAGCCACCACCGGCAAATGAATCCTCCGCCATGTGGCTTGGGATTTTCAGTACTTCCACCAATGGTACAGCCCCTTCACAGGCTGTCGCCATTGAATTTGACAGCAATCATGTGGGGCTTCATGTAGATAATATTTCTGCGGTGGCGAGCAACTTGTTACCCGGAAACCAGAGGCTTAACAATGGCAATATAACTTGGGAGGCGTGGATTGAGTATAACGCCACAGGAATGGCGCTCAGTGTGTTTCTGGCGAATGTAAGTTCAAAACCCGCAGAGCCGATTTTGCAAACAGAGGATGTAAATTTCTCACAAATCCTTCCGCTAGATGTTGTTATTGGTTTCTCGGCTTCGACAACAGGGGTAAATATGAATGTCATTTCATGGAAATTTTCGAGCCAAACTCCAGGGATCCGCAAGACTCCAGTTGCAGTAATTATATTGGCCATGCTGTTCACAACCATGCTCCTTGGCTGCGTCCCCTGCCTTTGCTGCTGCAGGTGTGAGACGTTTTCTACTGTGAGCACTGATCAAGGGCCGGGTTGGGGTTTTCTTTATGGTGCAAATTATAGTTATAGTACAACGCGGACTGTAATACGCAGTACGACTGGGAGCTCCACTGTGATACAGACATCCAGTGGGTATGGGTATTAAGATTGATTACACCTTCACCATAAGATTCGTTGAATCATTTTGACGTTCAAAGATTGAGAACTTCTGCTGTATTGCAATTCGTATGATATGTAAGGAGAAGTGTCGGAACTTACTGCAGGAAAGTATGGATTTCTGCTCTGCATTTTGGATTTAGAAGTGTTGCAGGGGAGTTTACTAGCAGATTTGGCTTGGATATTTATATTTAAATAAATTTCATATTTTTTTTAGGTTATTATATAAATGAATATGTATGTTTCATCTATTACATCAAAGTTTATAAGTTATTTACAAATATTAAATTTAGGGAGTGATCTCAACCCTTCTTTCCAACCACTCATGATTATATATATATGGTAAAATGGATTTTAATTTATAATTACTATTTATATTATATAGAGATATTCCTAGTTATATATAATTATTAGTTAATTGCTAATTGAGTTTATTTTGGGTGGTCCAAATCCCCACAAATGACATGTTGAACTATGATGCCTTGATAGATATTTTTGTGATGATTTAGAGCCTTAGAAAATCATTTTCAAGTGAGCATATTAGTGGGTTGACCTATGTTTATTAAGTTTTTATAGTTTTATCAATTATATGTTTTGAAATACCATGGTTAAGACTATGAATCATTGTTATTTAAATCTATTTTAATGTGAGATGCATGTTATGATTTTTTAATTTGATCAATAAAAACAAAATTACAATGATGATTAACATTCACTCAAATTTATATAGTTTATCGAACTTTAAGGTAAGATTAATTAAAATTCATAAGCATATTATTTTTCTGCTAAAATAGAAGTGAGAGAAGCGTTTCCCTATCACTATAGTTTTGTTGAGTTAAAGGGTCAAGAAGGTTGGCAGTGTGACAAATATTTTAAAAAATAGATCTAATGTGAGTATAAGAAGGACAATCTATGAGAAAGTGCTTTTCATCTTCAACCCCTTTAACACAAGCGATATGCTGTTTCATCTCATGGTATTTTGGGAATTGACCAACACCCGTCTCACTATGAAAATCATGTGAATTAATTTGTATGTTGGCAATGTACATTTTTTTGAGAAGAGAAGTCAAAATAGAAAGATACTTTTGGTTTTGAAGATTGGGGTTAATCATATTTTTATAATATCACAGTGTCATTTTCCCTCGAACTCTATTTCACCACAATTTCTCCTTCAATTTGGAAGTAGTAATATTTTTATTATTATCTAGATTTTGCAAGATGATCTCCTCCTTGATCCCCAATGGTCTATGCAAGATTGAACATCCTTATGTCACCCTTGCTTGAGCCAAAAGTGGAGGTTTTGGCTAGAGTTAGAAGTAATTTTAGGAAACCTCTTGGTGTCCATGTTGTATTAATTCTTCTTATACATAATATACCTAGTCAGAGCCATGCTTTCAATGGGGGAAATGTTTTCTTCAATTAAGATGATAGGGTAGGGAGTATTTCCTTTAATCTTGAGGTTTTAGGTTATAAATTGTTCTTGGAACTGTTCAATCTTCCTTCATGACTCTCTAGATATACTGCAACACCAAAAATCACATCCATACAAAATAATAGGAGCGATGATAGTCTTAAAGAGGACATTTTTTATCTCAAATTCAAAGATCATCCAACTTACAATTATTTTTGAAGCCGGTAGTAAGTTTTCCAACCTCCATTTATCCTTTTTTGAATGTTATAATTCCAATTGAACTTATGACAAATGTCCCTATATAATTTTTATTACTTTTTAATTGAGACGACACTATGTTCGTTATTATTTTTTATTTATTTAACACTTCATTTTACGGACGCTACAACATCTTTTCCATATTGGGCTATAAAGTCCATGCAATTATTAATGTAAGGATAATTAACCCAACCGTATAAATTAGATGGCTAATAAATGCCTATAGGAATCAAATCCATAATAAACATAAAAGCACTTACTTCAAAATACATATGTTGTTAAAATTTTAGAAATCATAGAACTAACTAAATTATAACTTTATTCGAAATTATTATTATTATTGAAAGAATTAATATATAAGTTAAACATATATACATTTGAAAAAACATGGAACAATTTTTTTATATATAGAGATTAATCCCACTTTACTATGGAGATTCTTAATCTATAGATAGATTTCATTACAATATCATGGTCCAATACTATGACTTATCAATACCACATACCCAAAAAAACATAACTCATTTCATATGTCACTTGTTCATATGACACTTTTTTCATTAACCAATTTAATTAAAAAAGAAAAAAGAGTATAACCACTTTGGAGATAAATCTCAATCTTTGATTTGTGTATACCACTGACATATTTTAGAATATTCCAGAGAGGTTCTTTATCCCTACCATACACTTAATAATCATTGAATATTTAATTAAAATTCTAAAAACCTAATTTTAAAACAGACATGTCTATTGACAAGGGACATAATAACTTAATGATATGATAATAACATATAATTAATAATAACCTAGTAAACAATAACACAATAACTTGTGAACATTTTGAAAGAATTTCTTAGATATACTTTGTCTTACCATAGGATGATATTCAAGATTTAAAAATTGTTTTCTTGATGACATGGTTTTAAATTTGTTTTCATGATGACATGGCTAAAATGTTTCTTTATGGTATGGTTAAAATGTTTCTTTATGGTATATAGAAGATTTGAAAAAATTATGTAAATCATTCAAACAAGTAAATCGAAAGGAAAATTTTGGAAATTAGACATATGTGGAAAGGGATTTTCCTCACATCAAGGAGTATCATTTTTTAGGGATAAAATAATTCAACAAACTAATAAATTAGGATTCATAAATGGTGCTTGTAATTGAAGGTTTACGGTACTTTGATAAATGGTGTGTGTAACTAAAAATGAATCTTTCCTGTTGAGTGTATTAAAGCTCTGCAGTAAAGCTAGCGGCAAATTGCATTGAAACAAATACACAGTACACTGGTAAATTCTTCTATAAAATTTATTGTAATAAGTTTACATAATTTCTTCATCTCATTTAAATTTATAAATTTAAAAAGAAGCCACACATTATTAAAGTTTAAATTAGTCAATATTTCATTGTAAATTGCACATTAATAGCTAATTTTCACGGTTCTATATTTGTTGCCATCATTGATCACAATGGTTTTCTATCACTCTGGTTGAAGTCCACTATAGTCATTTGAAGTTTCTAAAAGCCGAGCAAGAGTTAGAAAAGGATTCATTCCATCTTGTTAGTAAGAAAGAAAGGTAGTTCATGGTGTCTATTAGAGATATAAATCATCTTTTTTTTCTTGAGGAATTTGGATTCAAGGAGAGCAGTATGCTAAGGTCATGTGTGATATATAGAGTTTTGAATGTGTTATTATTTATCGAGGAAGATTGAAAGATAAAAAGAAATTTAATAAATTAATATTTAAGATAAATTGGTAAATTACACTCAAGATTTGTGATAAATTGAGGGGTAAATTACACTGAAGCTTTGTGATAAACTATAAATTCATTATTCATTTTTTTTTAATATATAATTTCATGCCACATTGACCATAACACAATAGAATAACATACAATGTGCTTTAACATAAAAAACACTTAAACCTTGCACATCTTGCCATGAAGAAGTACCTCACAACAATGATTTTTCGACACTTCAAACCCTTCGGAAAAGAAGCCTTGATCTTACAAAATCTAAACCTCCCACTATGAAGCAATAGAAGAGATTAATACCCCAATCCTTACATTCAAATATGCAATATATATAATATATATATATATATATATATATATAATATTATATATATATATATATATATATATATATATATATATATAATACACACATATATATATATATATATATATACACACACATATATATATGTATGTTTAAATTTAAATTGAGTCAACTTAATAATTAAGGCATATAATTTGACTATAGCCTACATTTACATTTTGCACTCATTTTACAACTACTATAAGTTACATCTCCCCCATACAAGGTTGTAGAATGCCTTTTGGCACAATAAACATAAGTGGTTCTATGAGGCAACAAATTCAAATTTATAGCTTTTAGGTTGAGGATATAGTTCCTTTCAGGCAGGTATTTCACACTAATTGAACCAAATGTTGGGCATATTAGGGAAGCTTGCTCTCTTTAAGGCCCAAACTAGAGTATGAGCTTCCACATATCCTATATTTGATCCAAAATAATATTGATACTTTCAAGTCACATATATGATGCTAGAGCAGAAATAATTTGATATGAAGATGGCATATTGTTTGATATTCTTACTAGAGAGACTTTCTCCAAGAGTTCCATTTGGGAAGTACTTGCGAACATGCATATGTTCTTATTACTCAAACGAAAAACCAAATATTCCCACCAAGTTATTATGATATTGAGAGAGAAGATCAATCTCATTTTTGAATTTAGTATCCACTATGGATCGACCCTTATTTATCCATTTTGATTACCACCATTTCATCTCCATCTAACATTACTTTGTACGCTTTCAAATTCCAGTGACAAGGATAAACACTTTCTTTAGATTAATTGTCTGAAGTTCAATCTTGTGTTATGTATATAATATTACATGGTTATGGTTTAGTGTTATCCAAGTTTATTGTTTACAAATTTTCATAATCATATTTAAAGGACTCTACTACCCTATTGGTAACCCATTCCATGCAAAAGTGATACAAAGAGAGCGGGGATTTTCGTTCAAAGCGTGTATTGGTTTTAATCTTGCTATATTGGTGTTTGTGTGCATTTTTATTTTTTATTATTCATATTTACATAGACACCCTAGTTATCCTATCACGGTATTAGTACTCATCAAAATCACTTTATGCATTTAAATGTATACACTGCCATATCCTCCATTAGTCTTAGAAAAAAATATTTCTCACCTTGATTTCAGTGAAAAAAAAAACATCTTGCACATTTTAGTTTAAGAGCACCTCCACCATCTTGACCACTTGTTCCCCATGATGCTATGATACTTCCCATATGGACTTTATCAAAATTTATTTGAATCATGGAACTCAAATACATTTTTCAATATTCTTATGATGTAAACCAGAGATTATATTGTGTTGAACCATTTATGCATTTCAATATTCTGATCGTACTTTTTCATTTGCTTTAAAGCATAAATATTCCTATAATACCAAGAACCAACACAATTGTTGCAATAACTATGCCAACGATTTTTCTTGAGCTCATATAATTCAAATTTGAATTTTCTACAAACAACTACACAAACCAGTTATTCTAATTCTAAACACTATCATATCATTTTGATTGACTATAGAAAAAGTCCAAGAGTACGTAATTCAAGTGTCATGTTATTAAAGAGAGGGAATAGAACTCCAATGAAAATAGAGTGTTTGAATTCATTGGGACGCTTATAGATTTTATTATTGAGGTTGGAACTAATATTTGAATTATGTGAGTATTATTTAGGAAAAAATTGAACATACGTATAAAGATAGTTGATCCTATCAAAATTGAGGAAACACATATACATTATGCCCACATAGAGATTAGACTAAGGATTTTGTTCAAAACTACAAAATCTTTGCTTATTGATGACATTTGAAGTGATGGATCTTTGAACTATAATTGGCCCTTACAAGGATGCTCGCATTGGTAGGTTTGAGGATTGAACTTTAGTGAATTCAAGGAGATTTTATTGCCTCGACATTTGATAGACTCATTTCGTAGCTAGTTTGTCTAGTGCAACTTTGATAGACTTTACTAGATCCTGAATCTTGGGATTGACAAAACAAGATTCCCTCAAGCCTACATTTCCATATTTCAATCCATAACAATTTAATTCCATGATCAAGTTACCCAAAACCTATATTAAGACTTGACCCAGATGAACACATTAACAAATGGTAAATTAGGATAAACATTAACACTCATGAGAATCGACCCTCAAATTTATTTTTTATAGGGACCAATTCATTGGTTATTTACTTCCTAAATTGTGCAACTGACCTTAATGCAAATATATATGACAAAGTGGATTCATATAAGGTACTCACAGTATTGAAATGTTGGCATTTCCTAACTGAGGTGCATCAATGATGTTGCTACTCTAAAGGTGTATCAATTTGAGGCCCTGTCTTACACTGTTGCTTAGAATCATAAGTTGAATCTGGTGATTTCCACTATGATTCATAGCCTCAAGGAACACTAAGTTAAAAAATTTGGAAGCCACTCGGGAAATTTTAATGGCACGTAAAAGTTGTTGCTCATGTCCCTGCACAACAAATTCACTATAAGTAAATTTATATAAGCCAAGTTTTTTAACAACAACACAAGTGTTTATCATCTACTTAGACGTAGTGAAGATTAGTTAGAAGGATAAGTATATAATGAAATCCTATAGTTTATATTTGATAGATGCTTAAAAACAACACAATATCAATACATTGCCTTGAGTTGCTAGAACAAAGTTCAATTATAAATATTTATTTCTTCATTTTCTTTTCAAACTGTGTATTGCATTGGAAAACAAATCCTAATAATTGTATCCTCAAGGAGAATACAAGATGGCATCTATTAAGCAAAATACACAATACTAAGTCATCTCAATATTATTAATATCCTTGGGAAATTCCCTTGATTCGAGGATGGTACCTAATATTAGTCATGTTTTGTCAATGAAGGATGGAACTATAATTTTAGTTAAGGTCATGTTATCTTTTTTGAGGTAGGTTCCACAACTCTGGTGCAAGCTTTGTGACTCTATTTGTCACTACCTATCCTCACTGGAAAGACAATGGATTTAATGTGAAAATAATATATAATCATTAATCCATTAATCTGTATCCATGATTGAATATTTTGGTTCTAAAGCCCAAATATCATATATATGAATATTGTTATAGTTCAAAGAGCATTTGTTGGTCATTGGTGTTGGATGGAGTCAAACTAATGAAAGAGTTTATGTCAAGCCTCTTGTACCTAAACATGGAAAATAAAGTTAGACAAACTATGTTTGAAAAACCAAAAAAATGCATTAGTACATGGTGTAATGAAAATTTGTACAAGAAGATGAAATAGGATGCATGGCAGAGAACTCAATGATGATCAAAACATGGTGGCCATGTATGTGTCTTCTTGTTCATACTACTGTGAAAGGATTCAAGGAATTACCAATAGAGTTAACTTGTCAAACACTAGAGCATTATTTTAATAACCAAAGAAACTTCTAATTTCAAAAACCACAACTAACTATTGAGTGCCTAGAAATTCAAATGGAAGGAAACCAAAAGGTGTGTTAGCAAGGCCAAAATGGCTAATACTAAAGTTTGTTTCATGGAAAATATATAGGCACAAAAATAGAAAGAAGTGTTTGTTTTCTAAAACAAGTAGCATAGGTTGACCAATATTGAAGGATGAAAAATATTTGACAAAATCTATCCCTAATATATGCTTTCATCATAATTAACAAACATTTCTCTCCATTATCCATTCTCTATTAGAAATCCAAAAACAGCTTCTAAAGTTCCCTCCACAAGTCTTGATCTTGATTCATAATATTCATGGAATAACTAATCATATTTCCAAGATCTTAGCCAAATAGAACGTTGAAACTCTTTTCAAGCCTCATTAAACCTTAAAATGTAAAGGTAAATCTAACCCTTTAATCTCTCTCAAAGTGTTTCTAAATTCCTTACTCTTGTGACACATCTTATATTAGTGAAAGTGGGTATAGACCCCCCTAGTTGAACTAGTTTAGTATTGAATCAATTACAAGTTTAAGTTGGTATGATCTAGTTGGTCCATATCTAAACCCATCTTAAAAAACATATCACTAACACATTTTATAATTTCCTTAATATATAAGTATGAGAAGAACATTCCTATAATTCTAAGCACCTCATTTACTTTGATTAATCCAAAATCCTAAGATCAACTCTGAATTATCTATTATTAGTAAACCTTTTGAAATTAGAAAACATCGTAACAATTTTTTTGATGGAAATGAGTACTTTTGTCATTAAATATATGCTTGGTCATAGCAAAATACTCGAGAAAATATTACATTTTGTGCCATGATTCAGGCTCTTCGAGAGAGAGCATCAAAGGAGACCTAAAAATATTTTCTAAGAACCCACTAGTTACATACATCTTACTAACTATTTTTTAACTAAAAGTTCAACAAAATTGTCCCCCAAAAAAAAAAAAAAAAAAAAAACTTTACAAAAGGTGATCATAAATCAGGAAGGAGGGTTGATAGACATCTTATCTGATGGGCCACCAAAACTGTTACTTGTTGTGTTGCACTGATCCTCTTCATTTCTCTGAAATTGCAATTATGCAAGTTGTTAATACATGGCCTTGGTCTACTTCACTTTAGCTTTGAATTGTTGCATTTCTTATATTAAGAGAAAGATGGTGTTTGATTGTAAATGTAGACGCCTTTGAAGGTCAGCACCACCGACCTATTAGTAAACATAGGGGTGAGGACAAGAAATGCAGGGATTGATGCCTCCCGTGCGAACTAGAGTGAAGCCACAATTTTCCATGGGGTTCAAGAAGCAACAAAAGGGGCACCAATTAAGAGTCACAAAATTGCAAGAGGGAACAAGTGATGGTCCTCGAGGACTGTCAGAAAGGATAGAAGAGACCACAATAAGAGGAATAGAGGAGAGGTTGTCCCTGTCAAACGAGAGGAAGAACCATAATACATGTGGTATAGAGAGCTCTCCAAGGAAAGCAAGAAGCGACTAGCAACCAATAATGTGACCATAGTAGAATTGCAAATTATGCTAATAGAGAATGACAATTTGAACTGGGGAAAGATAACCTCTTGGAGCACTATAATCTCAAAATTACCTAAAGTTACTCATATGGCCAGGTCTCCAATGCCAAGACGACTCCGACCAGAGGAAGAGAGATTGGAAACTCTGAAAGGATGGTGGAGGAAGATCCATAATAACTACAAGAAGAGCCTCAAAATTGACCGCATAAACCTTCCGAAAAGCCTAAACCATCCATAATTGAAACATTCCCCACAATTTACCAAGCAAGTGGGGAAGACCAAGACTAGATCGAATAAGAATCATAGAGTTAAAAAGAGGAAATTACTCCTGACACGGAGATGGCTAAGCAAACGACTGATGAGAATCCCTACGCCTTTAAAAACTGCATGGACATGGTGTATTCCCCAATCACCATGGTAACAACCTTTCTCGATCGACAAACAATAGAAACCAATGACCTACAAACTCATCGATTGAACTCTACCCATGGTTAAAATCATTGAGTCTGAAAAGTACCACGCCTGAATGATCAAATCATCCAAAAAACATAATAAATCTCCCCACCCTGTGACCATTAAAGGGCCTAGTACGAGGATGAGAGAACAAAGGGAGATATTTCCAGCCATAAATGAAGCCATATGCAAGAAGTGAATGGGTGTATGGCTTGCATGCCCACCACTAGCTAGCTCATCTATAGTGACATGCCTATGACACCATTCTAAATATAAAAATACGTTGAAATAAGAGGGGAAAAGAGACTTAGAAAGAGAGGCAAAGAAAGGCCTTGGAGACCAACTTAATATACATCCCTTGATGCAAATAATTAACCAAATTCACATTGCGAGAATAGGGGAATTCATAGTTAGAGAGCTTCATGGAATAATTTTCCAGCCTGACAAACCATTGATAACAAATTTTCTTGCTTCAAGGAGACAAGCTTGGCTAGCCTATGCATTCGCCACCTTGTTATGACTTCTCAGGATGTGTTAATAAGCCTTTTGAGAAAAGCAATCTAGAAGGCTTTTGATTCTACTTAGAAGGAGACCGAGATGGTTGTTCTTAGGAAGATAACCTTTATGGAGGTGTTGAATAGTAATAAGAGAATCTCCTATTATCACTACCTTAGATACATCCCGTTCTTTAGTCAATTGGAGGCTGAGAAAGAGCTCATACATTTCTACAACATTATTCATCCTCTAGCCTAGCCCCCGTGAATACTTTACTTCTTGTATTTCTTCATAACCCAAGAGAATCCCTACCCTTCCTGTCACCCCTAAACATTATAACAATTATAATAAATAAAATTGCTATAAATTTATCATTCACAGAAGTCCATTATCCATTATATTTATTGTTAAACGGATTTCTTAGCTCATAATAACCCTTTTTTCTATCTCAAACCAATTTCTAAGTTCTTCATAACACTTTTTTTTTTATCTCCTTATGTGTTCTTAAGGTTTCTAATCCCTAATTTCCTTTTTATTTCTTAACTTATTTCTCTACAATTTCTTTTAATAGAAACGATTTAATAATCTTTTTCATATTCATATATATCTCATTCCAAAGGCAATAGTGAAATTGTTGGTACCATACTACTGCTAAATTATATACTCATTTAAGAATGTCAAATAGATTACTTTCCTGAAAAATTTAACTTTTAACTTTAAAATTTTTAAATCTTGATTAAAAAAATAACAACTATTCTACTCAACTAATCTAAATAAATCTACTTAACATTATTTAACTTTTCTTTATTAAAAATATATTTTTCCTGGTAAGTAAGCACCCACGAGGAATTTGAACCAGTAACCTATCTCAAGGAGTGCCTTAACAGTGTACCCATTCACCGTAAATCCAAAACCCCATGAACCTTTATTAAAATTTTCTTTTATCTTAAAAATATTTTCTTTTACTTTATATTTTTTTAATTAATTTTATGTTATTAAATAATAATTATACCTTTTTTCGTGGTACTTATTCTTCATCTCGTTACAATTTAATCACATTTTTCTTTTAACTTTAAATTTTATATTATTAAATATTAATTTTAACTCTTTTTTTCCTTGTAATTATTCATCATCTCGTTATAATTTAATCACATCTTTCTTTTGACTTACCTTAGTTTTGTTAAAACTTTGTCGTATCTAAGTCCACAATTAATACTTTTGATTTATCTAAGTTATTTAAAACTGTCTTGTATCTAAGTCAAGAATTAATAGGACAACCTAGCATTGCATTGAAATTTTACAAACATTAATGGGAAGGAATTTTTTATGGTATCTTGAATTATCAATCAATTTTACAGCTCCTTAATTTATAATTTTATTAGCGGCTATTTTATTATCACATAGCGCATGATTTTAAATTGGAACATTTTGACTAAATGCGTAAAGATACCTTTTCAAATAAAAGTCGAGAAAAGTCAAAGATCATACAAACTATTAAATCATTAAAAATTCCCTTAAATTGATGATTGCAGTATAATTATTATAATTATAAACGGTCGAGTGGATTAGTGGCCCTCCATACTCTTTATCCCTTAAAAATTCATGTCTATATACTAAGGGCCTATTAATATATATGCAAGTGCATTGGTGGTTTATATCAAGGTACATTTTAGTTTATCACAAATCAAAATATTATATATTTAATATTTACATGTTTTTAAATGTAATATTTTATTGGTTTTTTATTAATTTATTAGAATGAAGAGTTTTTATATTTTATTTGATTTATGAGTGGTTTAATGGTTAAGAATACGTGTTTTTTTTAAGAGGTACAGGTCCAAAACTAGAGGGATAGAGTATGTTGAGGTGGCTCTCATAGATCTCATACACCAATTTAGTGTGTGGCTTTGTTGTGACCTTAAAATTGGAGTACCGAGCCCGTACTAGGCCCTTTAATGGTCACAGGGTGGGGAGATTTATTATGTACCGAGCCCGTCCATCATCATGTTCAAGCTTCAAATGTCATCACTGATTTGGCTTCTCTGCACTTTTATCATTATTGGGTATTCCAGTTTGCTTGGTCAAGCTCAAGCAGCTGCAGCCACGGACCCAAATGAAGTTACTGCATTAAAGTCACTTTCTCAGAAGTGGAGTATATCGTCTTCTAATACATGGAACCTTACTGGAGATCCATGCTCTGGACAAGCCATCGACAGTACGCCCATTACCGATACTTCTCTGAATCCTGCATTCAAGTGTAACTGCAACTTCAACAATGGATCCACTTGCCATATTACTGAACTGAAAGTCAATCAAAAGGTCACAACGGGACAAATTCCGGCAGAACTGGCTAAGCTGACTTACCTTTCGTATCTGAACTTGACACAAAACTATTTAACAGGACCAATACCTGCTTTCTTGGGTAACCTCACACGCCTGCAGTACTTGTCCCTTGGAATAAATAGTTTATCTGGCCCTGTTCCAAAGGAGCTTGGAAATCTTCAAAAATTGATTGTGTTGAGCTTTGCTTCAAATAGTCTTAATGGGACACTTCCGGAAGAGCTTGGGAACCTGACAGCATTGCAAGAATTGTACATCGATAGTGCGGGAGTAAGTGGAGAGATTCCGTCCACTTTTGGAAAGCTACAAAATCTGAAAACTCTGTGGGCTTCTGATAATAAATTCACAGGAGGAATACCATACTTCATTGGAAGTTGGAAGAACCTCACTGACCTGAGGCTACAGGGTAATGCTCTTGAGGGTCCAATTCCTTCAAGCTTTTCCAACTTAACCTCTTTGACACAACTGAGAGTAAGTGACATAACTTTGGGTGTCTCATCATTGTCATTCTTAAAAAAAATGAATGATTTGACTCAAATAGTGCTGAGAAACAACAAGATTTCCGGTGAAATTCCTTCATACATTGGAGAAATTAGTCGGCTGCAGTACTTGGACTTGAGCTTTAATAATATTACAGGAACAATTCCAGACGCATTACAGGATTTGAGCTCTCTGAAATACTTATTCCTTGGAAACAATAGCTTATCAGGGAAACTTCCTTCCCAAAAAGGTGCATCCCTTGAATACATAGATCTATCTTACAACCAATTTTCAGGAGCTCTTCCGACATGGCTTCGTGACAACAATTTGAAAGTGAATCTAGTAGGAAATAACTTCACAACAAATGAAACAGAGAAGAGCTTTTCTGGGACAGGATTAGGTTGCCTCCAACGGACCTTTCCCTGCAATAAAGGATATTCTTCCTTTGCCATAAATTGTGGAGGCATACCAAAGACTTCTGCTACGGGAGTTGTTTATGAGCAGGAGAACGAAACACTCAATGCTGCCTCATTCTATGTCAGCAGTACAGAAAACTGGGGAGTAAGCGACACTGGATATTTTATGGACTCTAACAATCCAACCTATATAGCGAGCAGTCAGTCTCAATTTACAAAGACATTAGATACAGAACTGTATCAGTCAGGACGATTATCTCCCAGTTCACTTCGATATTATGGTTTAGGACTCGTGAATGGACTCTATACAGTAAATTTACAGTTTGCAGAGACAGTGATTTTAGATACACCACTCTGGAACAGTGTTGGAAGACGCATTTTTGATGTTTATGTTCAGGGGAAGAAAGTATTAACAGATTTTGACATCCGAAAGGAGGCAGGAAGCTCCTATGCAGCTGTTGTTAAAAATTTCTACAATATCAATGTAACAGCAAACTTTCTTGAAATTCATTTTTTCTGGGCTGGAAAGGGAACTTGCTGTATTCCAAACCAAGGAGTCTATGGACCATTAGTATCAGCTATAAGTGCTACGCGTGCTGATGGGGTGCCTCCCACCTCCCCTGTTGGTGTCACTGTACCACCCTCGACAGACAAAAGAAAGACAGGAATAATAATTGGAACCACAGTTGGAATTGTTGCAGCTTTGATATGTATATTTTTGGTTATTTTCCTTCGGAGGAGAGCTCAAAAGCTAGCAGCAACAAATGTTGAGGAAGACGAAGCAATAAAAATTATCCGTTCAAAGATGAAAATTTTCTGCTATGCGGATATGAGAACTGCAACTGGAGATTTTGATAAAGAGAATAAGTTAGGCGAGGGAGGATATGGTGCAGTTTATAAGGGCATTCTTTCAGATGGTAAAATGGTGGCAGTGAAGCAACTTTCTGCTGAATCTAGACAAGGAAAACGTGAATTCATAAATGAAGTAGCTGTAATATCTGCAGTGAAACATAGGAACCTTGTAAAGTTGTATGGATGTTGTCTAGAAGCAGATGATCGACTCTTGGTCTATGAGTACTTGGAAAACAACAGTCTTGAAAAAGCTTTATTTGGTAATAATAAACATCAGCTACAGCTGGATTGGCCTATTCGATACAATGTTTGTATTGGCACCGCACGTGGACTTGCTTACCTTCACGAGGAGTCCAGTACTCGGATAATTCATCGAGACATCAAAGCCAGCAACATTCTGTTGGATAATTCTCTCAACCCTAAGATAGGAGATTTTGGCTTGGCTAAGCTATACAATGAGAAGAAAACTCATGTCACCACCAGAGTTGCGGGCACAGTTGGATATCTGTCACCAGAATATGCTATGCGGGGTCATCTTACAGAAAAGGCAGACGTGTTCAGCTTTGGGGTAGTTGCATTGGAGCTTGTGAGTGGCAGGAGAAACACAGAGACAAGCTTGCCACAAAAGATGGTTTATCTTCTTGAATGGACCTGGCATCTTTATGAGCAAGGAAGGCCTCTCGATTTGATGGATCCTGAGATAGAATCAACACGCTCAAACGAAGAAGTCCTCAGAGTGATTGAAGTGGCCCTTCTTTGCACTCAAGCGGTGCCTACAATGCGTCCACCGATGTCTAGAGTGGTAGCAATGCTGACTGGTGATGTAGAGGAAATTCCTGTTGCTTCTCGCCCGGGTTACATTCAGGATTTTCAACATAACAGTTCCATTGCAAGAGCTAGCGGCACTGCCAGTACACCTATCGTAGCAACAACACCAATAGGCGACATGACAGAGATCACCAATTTTAGGGCATGACAGCATTAAATTGTCTTCAGCAAAGAGAGATTGTAACTCCATGAAAGATTGATAGTGCTATAAGAGAGGGCCGATGAGAGCTGGCTTGAGCATCAAGATTATAAAACGGCAGACTTGTCTTTGCTGAGAACTCTCCTTCATAACTTCAAGGTTCATGGTATTTCATTCTATTATAAGTTTAAGCATCCATTTGTTCTGTAGTTATTAGCCTATGAGTCTATCAGGTGAGTGTGTGTTGCATGGTTCACGGTATTTCATTCTATTATAAGTTTAAGCATCCATTTGTTCTGTAGTTATTAGCCTATGAGTCTATCAGGTGAGTTTGTGTTGTATGATATGGTACTTACGAGTACATATGATAGTAAAAGGCCTTGTGTCTCCCAAGATATGTATATCGTGAATAACAAGACCTCTCAAATGTACTGTTTAGAGATTTAGTCATGTTTGCAATCATCTATAAAATTCAGAACAAAAAAAAAAATTAAAAAATAATTTTGTTTTCATTAATTTATCAAATAAAAAGGTTTTAGACACTATTTTTTTAAAATTATTTTATAATAATAATAATATTTTTGAAAGAAAGTAATATAATTAATTTTTGTTTCTTTATAAGTTTACTTGTTTTCTCTAATACTAAAAATCGTATTAGGATAAATGAAAAAGTTTAACTTCCAATTTTGGTGGTGTGGGCTTGGCTGTGACCTTAAAATTGGATAATAATGTAGATATATTAATTTTGTTTTCATTACTTATCAAATAGAAAGGTTTAGATACTATTTTTTTATTATTAATTTTATAATAAATAATATTTATTTGAAGGAAAGTAAAATATAATAATTTTTGTTCCTTTTTAGGTTTACTTGGTTTTCTCTAAATACAAAATGCCATAGGATAAATGAAAAATGTTTAAACTTCCAATTTGGTGTCTGGCTTAGTCGTGACCTTAAAATTGGATAATAATGTAGATATATAATTTTGTTTTCATTAACTTATCAAATAAAAGGTTTAAGAGGCTATTTGTTTTTTATTAAATTAATAATAATAATATATTATTGAAAGGAAAGTAAATATAATAAATTTTTGTTTCTTTATAGGTTTACTTGGTTTTCTCTAAATACTAAAATGGCATAGGATAAATGAAAATGTTTAACTTTTTATTTTTGAAAGTTCACAGGCTCATTCTACAACCTAGTATGATGTGTAACATTGTCCATCCGTCATCAAAATTGAATTGAAATTTTGCTAATGTCTGCCAAAATAAAAATGATGAAAAATCTAAAATAAAAAATTAAATAACTATACTTTTTTATAATTAAATTGAAAGTGTCAAATCATAAAAAAATTACACGTGAAGAAATTGGATCCCTCTTGGCTCATGTTAAATCCATATTTAAAATGGATCTATACTGGTTCTACAACCCAGTATGAGGGGATGTGTAAGTTTGTCCATCCGTACGTTTCCCTTTAAAATAAAAAATAAAAAAGTTATGTTCCAAATAGAAAAATAATGTCAGCTATAATAAAAAAATGAATACGTTGTAAACTAATTAAAAGTTAAAAGTTAAAAATTATGTTCTAAATAGAAAAATAATTATGTTCTAAATAGAAAAATAATGTGAGCTATAATAAAAAAAAATGAATATGTTGTAAAATAATTAGAAGTAAAAAAAAAAAAATGTGTGAGTAAGATGCTTAAATCTTATAATTCGGTTATTGATAAAATATTTTAATACGAATAAATATTGACATATACTTAAAAATATGTTAATAATAAAAAATCATTTTAATTTGCCTCATAAGATGTGTGGATGTACATGTTATACAAAATATTTTAATGTCAATTACATATATATTATTATTATATTAAAAAAGTTAAGTATATATTATATATATCATAAAAAATAAGGTTTTTAATGTTAAAATTATTTAGTGTTATATATATTTTATTTAGCATTCAAAATATAATTTAAATCATAAAAAATAACATATTATATTCTATGCTCTAAAAAGATTTGCATGTAAAAAAATTTGATTTCTAAACTCATATTAAATTTGTACTTAAAATAAATCTATACTAATATCATATAAACTACTTCTCCACACCACCATATAATCATATTAATTACCTTTTTACTTTTAAAAAAATCCACAGCAAACTTCCAAACTCAAACTCATCAGGTAAAACATAACCTTTTCTCTAAATTAACAAATCTCACCCTTAAATATTTTTTTTTTACAAAACTCCATCTTAAACTTGACTATTACGGTCTTGTGGGGCATGCAACTTACGTAAGCCAATGGAAACCGCTTGCATCATGTATGCGTACATCTATGAATGAGTCCGAACGGGGAAATGAATATGGAAGACAACGATGCCACCGATATAGTCGCATAGGAAGGAGCCGTGGGAAATGGAAATGAAAGCCCACTATGAGATTCTTGAATCAATTCAATGCTTGCTCATACATAATTTTTATTTTATTTTTATATTATAGGTTTTTATAATTATTTTAAAAATTTAATTTAAAATTTTATGATTTGGTTTTTTAATTTGCTCTCATGATGAATTACACTTGTTAATTCGAGTTGACAAATGAATTATAATGTGATTTTTGCCAAAAATTCTTTATTTCTATATCATATAACTTTACAATAACTTTTTATTTGGGGCGGAAGTTCCAGTCAAATTAAAATACACCTGTCAAAGTTGGAAAAGATCTCTATGCCAAAGAAGCATGGCGGATGGGGCCTCCTTGACATGCGTTCTTTTGGCAGAGCACTATTATGCAAAACGCTGACGAGAGCCATTTTTGGAGAAGGTCTGTGGAGTGCATCTATTAGAAAGAAATATCTACAAGACAAAGATCTAGAATTTTGGTATAGGAGGGGATCTATCAGAATTAGCCATGGTTTTGCTATATGGCTCAGTCTTAGGAAAGTCTAGCATTACTTCTTACAACACCTGAGTTGGAACCTTTACTCTGGAGACCGAATCTTCATCGGCATAGATACCATTGCTGGCGGTCGTGAGTGCACTTGCTTCCCAAAAACCTTATACCTTTTCTTTATAGGAAAGGTATCTTCACGTGGGATAAACTTATTTCTTCCTGGTGCAGCCCTATACCTATTTGGAAAGATGCACATGATCTTCATTTGCCTATCACACTTCATACATAATGGAAATCAGTTAAAAATGTTCTATGCAACATGGGAATCCATCGATCTGGTACTGTGGACAGGCTTATATGGAGTGCTCCAAATAAAAAATTGCCTGTTAGAGTAAAATACATTTATGCTGACATGATTCATTTTAAGGCTTCTATCACCTGCTCTATATTCCCCCATAGTATCTGGAAATTGGGTTGCCCTCTTAAAATGATATTGTTCTCCTGGTTGGTTTTCAACAACCGCAATTTGACATGGGACAACTTGAGGAAGAGGTGCTGGCATGGTCCGAGTAGATGTTCTATGTGTGAAGCAGCGGAAGAATCCAACCTACATATGTTTTTCCAATGCGACTCATCCCTACAGATCTGGTATGAATTGTCTCTGCTTTATGGTTTTCCTCATGGTGTTTTTGTTTCAATACATGATGCTTTTCAATGGTGGCGCGCGCAAAAGGATTCTTGGTGTTCTCTGTTTATCATAGTCTTATGGAGCTTATGGAAATGGAGGAATGCCAAGATCTTCCAAGATTCAAAAGAGCCTCCGATGTCTTCTATGCAACATATTTTATCCACTCACGATATGCTGCCTGTTAAAAAGCACAAGATAAAATCGCAACGAAAAATTGAGGTGGCAGACCCTCTCAATATTATGCCCTATGCTTTTTTTGATGGGGCCGAACAGTTCAATATTTGTGGATGCGGGGTGCATGTAATCATGGACGAGAAGCTGCAATATTTTTTATCTTGGAACGGGGGGACTGCTTGCCTTCTGTGTGTTTATGGAGATTCAGAACATTTCAATTTTTGGAGACTCAAAAATCATGATTGATCATGTTAGGGGTGCCTGCCATATTAGTTATCCTCATCTTACTGGGTGGATGGATCGGATTATGTACTTCAGGAATAAATTGGTTCAACGCTCTATCAACCACATTCTCCGCTCCCTTAATGTTCAAGCTGACCGTTTGTCGAAGGAAGGACTGTCATTAGACCTTGGTGCTTGGTCTTTGATGATATCTGATGATGACCGTTCTTGCTTCATACAGGATTTTTTCATCCCTGGAATATGATCTGATCTTTATGTTTCTTCCCTATCCAGACTTGCTACACATATTTCTCTTTTTGCTTTCAATATTTACTTATCTGTTTTGTTCCTTGCTTTTTGTTAAGACAGTTTTTGCTATGATCATGTTTCTAATCTCCAAGGGAGGCCCTATATCTGTAAGTTATTAGTTTCATATGCTTGCAAGGACACTAGTATTGGCCCTTGTTATCTCTCTTATGTACTCTTTATATTGACTCAATATAATACTATGAAGATTTTTCTCTTTGTAATAAAAAAAAAATTAAAAAAAATAAAATCATGTCAAATCTTAAAATTATTTATTTTTATATGATATGACTTTACAAAATAATAAAATCATGTCAGATTTCAGTTGAGAAAGTGGTGAAAATAATAAACTCATTAAATCTCAATTAAGAGTGGTGGTATTTCGCTGTTTATCCAAACATTTTTACTTAAATTGCAGATTCAAGATTTAATTAACATAAACAAGTAAAGTCAAATGATACTCTACTCTACTCTAGAATATTTTTTAAATCTATAAGGGTTAATTTACAATATTATGTATTGTATTTATTAGATTCTACACTATTTTAAAATTTAATTTTAAGTATTAATTTATAATATTATAAATTAATTAATCGAGTTTTTTTAGTTAAAGTAATTTTGTTATTGAGAGGTTTTTTTGGACATTTTTGGGCTTAGTTTTTATAGTTAAATTCAAAGTAATTTTGTTGTTGAGAGGTTTTTTTTGGTATTTTTGGGCTAGTCCTTGTAGTTAAATTGTCTTAGTCTTTATAGTTAAAACATTTTAGATGGATGTGCTTAGCTTAATTGATAGAGTCTTTTTAGTTAAGGCAACTTTATTATTGAGAGGTTTCTCTTGACACCATTAGGCTTAGTCTTTGTAGCTAAAGCACCTTTATTATTGAGAGGTCTCTTCCTTTACTGTTGAGAGGTCTCCCTTTAGATGGATCTGCTTGGTATCCTGACCTAGGGGCATCTAAGCCTTCTAAATCACTAAAGGGTCAAGGACACAAAAACCCTTAGCACCTTTACTATTGAGAGGTCTCTTCCTTTACTGTTGAGAGGTGTCCCTTTAGACGAATCTGCTTGGTATCCTGACCTAGGGGCATCTAAGCCTTCTAAATCACTAAGGGATCAAGGACACAAAAGCCCTTAGCATGGCTAGATTTTTGCCCACACACTAGTAACCTTTGCACCATAAAATACCTTAAGAGAACACCCTAACAACCTGTAATTGTGTGCTCTATGCCCCATGGGAAAAAAAAATAACATTTTATTTAATTAGTAAATTTTTTAAAATATTCGAAAATGTGATAAACTAAAATTAAAATAAACAATTTGATTATGCTTATACCTATCAAATATTCAAAAAATATACAATAAAAAATGTGTTGATTTTTGTTATGGATAAGTTCCACATATCTGGATAAGGAGCTAGAGAGAAAGAAAGAGTACTATATTGAAGTGTTTAATCCCTCTAGTAATCATCAACAAAAAGTCTAGAGAGAAAGAAAAAGTACTATATTGAAGTATTTAATCCCATTAGCAATCATCAACAAAAAACGTACATAGAGGCCAAAATAATATTGCTCAGTTAAGGACTAATTCTCATCAACTTTGTTAAGTTAAGGACTAATTCTCATCAACTTTGTTGTGAAAAAAGTGTGGGAGGAAAGAGTATGTATTTTTTGTTCTTCCGGAAAAGTGGAAACAAAAAAGCATTTCATTTTAGAATGGGAGGCCTTCAAAAACACTAAGGAAAATTATGCAGATACTCTGACAGCGAGCTTTTGGGATAATTTATTTAGTAAAGATACAGAGATAATTTATTTAGTGAGAGATTTGTCCAAAAACTTGGAATGTTTATTATCAAGCTTCACAAGAAAAAAGCTAAATACATACACCAGATAAAAAAATTGTCTCAAAGATGTGTTGAAAATCCAGGGGTGAGGTGAGGTGGTAGTCTGAGCAGCTGAGCACCATTCTATTAAGCATCGATATGTATCCAAGTTTTTATATGATATGGATCCTAACTTCTCGTGTTCTCTGAGATTTGAAAGATGAGGTGGTTTAACTTTTTAAAAATAGCAGCCACGAGAGGTACAGGTAGATGCAGAGTTTATGTATTTTTGAAGCACTAATAAAATATATGACCCTGAATTCTACAGTTTGTAAAATACGGTGGGTTGACTTGAGAAAATACCAGGCACAAGAGCTATAAGTAGATGCAGAGTTTATGCATTTTTCAGTACTGATATATGCACTGGAGTTACCAATTTGGCAGGCCGTGAAATTAATCCTGTCGGAGCCCAACCAAGTGATCAAACATGGCAGCATCCTATCGCGGTATCGCCATAATATTGATTCTTGTTCTGGCGGGAACTTTTCTAATTGTTGCATGCTTGCTCGGACAAGCCAAAAAAAAAGAAACAGTCACGAGCTTTGATTTTCCTATTTTGAATGCGAGCTCTCTCAACGATATTGTGCTCAAACAAAATGCAAATGCGCACGATAACAGGATCTATTTGACAAAAAGTGGAGCTCTCGACAATTTTAATGGGAGTCTTGGCTGGGCCGTGTACAAATTCCCAATTCGCCTGTGGAATAAGCAATTTCCGCGTGTCAGAGGCTTTAAATCTCTGTACCAGTGGCGAAAAAAGCTTCCCCCTTTCCTTGGCAGCTTTCAATGTCACTTTCAGTTCAATGTAGACGGAGCAGTGGGTGAGAAGAACGGGCTGGCTTTTTTCATGGCGCCATTCGGTACGGAGCCACCACCGGCGAATGAATCCTCCGCCATGTGGCTGGGGATTTTCAGTACTTCCACCAATGGTACAGCCCCTTCACAGGCTGTGGCCATTGAATTTGACAGCAATCATGTGGGGCTTCATGTTGATAATATTTCTGCGGTGGCGAGCAATTTGTTACCCGGAAACCAGAGGCTTAACAATGGCAATATAACTTGGGATGCGTGGGTCGACTATAACGCCACCGGAATGGCGCTCAGTGTGTTTCTGGCGAATATAAGTTCAAAACCCGCAGAGCCGATTTTGCAAACAGAGGATGTAAATTTCTCACAAATCCTTCCGCTAGATGTTGTTATTGGCTTCTCGGCTTCGACAACAGGGGTAAATATGAATATCATTTCATGGAAATTTTCGAGCCAAACTCCAGGGATCCGCAAGACTCCAGTTGCAGTAATTATATTGGCCATGCTGTTCACAACCATGCTCCTTGGCTGCGCCCCCTGCCTTTGCTGCTGCAGGTGTGAGACGGTTTCTACTGTGAGCACTGATCAAAGGCCGGGTTGGGGTTTTCTTTATGGTGCAAATTATAGTGTAACGCGGACTGTAATACGCGGTACGAATGGGAGCACCACTGTGATACAGTCATCGAGTGCGTATTATTAAGATTGATTATACATAATAATTTCGAGTCAACATGTAATAAGTTTTGCAAAACCAATGTTTCGTATGCCATTGTTAAATTTGCACAATAATAAATAGATCTCTTTATGTGGCTACTTGCTATCATTTTTTTGAAATTTACACAATTTTTGGGGAGGTATTTGTGTGATTACTAATCGGATGAGAAAAATACACAAGTAGTATTTTGCTGATTGTGTATAGTTTAAATATGGTTAGTGAGAATATTTACTAGTATTTATTTTATTTTATTTTATTTTACTCTATTTTTTTTTTTAAATTTTCAATTTACTAGTCTAGATTCATTCAACTTAACTCATAATCTATCAAGTATGGAGAGATATGAAATCTTTTTTCAGTCTAGAGAAGCTTGCACCTTGAGATTTGAAGATTTGATTTTTTTAGGCATTGGGTAGATCCGAAATTAAGATGGATATAGTCTGCTTTAATTATTAATTATAATTGATGATGATGGTGGTTAACGTCCACTAAGACCAAACTTTGGTCTATCGAACCTAAATAAACAAATTATTTAGTTTGATTTAAGATTTTATTCCTATGCTCAAAAAGCTTGGAGAGAAGCCTCCCAAGTTAACTATAATTTTGACATCGTAAAAGGCTAGGAAGGTCAGTATTGCAACAAAGATTATGAAACTGAGATCTAATGTGGTTGTACACCGGGCACTCTAAAAGGAAGTGATTTTCATCCTCGATGTTCATATTCTCACAGATATGGCAAATCCTTTCCATCCATGGTGTTTTAGGAATTGCCCAACGACCCATTTCACTATGGAGCTCATGAGAGTTTGTTTTAATCTTGGCTATATTAATTTTCTTCTTTGAGCTAGTTAAAACAGAGAGATACTTTTGATCTTCTAGGGTGGGGTTGATGACCTCTTTATAATATCTTAATTTTCTTTTAGTTGCTAAATCTTTCTCACACCACATTTTTTCTTTGAACTTAGAAGTAACAATATTTTTAATGTTATTAATGTTTTGCAATGCAACATTCTCGTCAATCTCCCAATGGTTTAACCAGGCCATGGTGTCTTTATACCAACCTTGTTTGAGCCTTAGGTGGTTTTGGTTGGAATTTAAAGCTAGCTTAGGAAGTCTATGGTCTCCTATGTTATTGAGTTTGAAGAACAATATCGTCAGCATAGAGAAGAAGGATGATGACTATCCCAGCTAAGATCTTGTCAGCACAACTTGCTTCCTCTAAACAACCTTCTAGCTTGTTGATGTAAATGAAAAATAGGGTGGGGGAGAGGGGGAAACCTTCTTTAACTCTGATAGTACACTTAATATCTTTCGACCAACCCTCATTGCTCTTTAACTTGGCAATTACATTCTCGTATAACCTTATAGCAGCAACTCTCAACTCGAAAGGAACCTTTAGCTCTTCTAATATATTCCATAGGTTGTTTCTAAGAACCGTATTGAAAGCACTTCTAAAGTCCACAAAGCAACAAAAGGGATTGGATTTATCATTACAGCATTCCTCCACAATGATACTATGTGTAACAAGGTGGTACGTTGTTGAGTGTTGCCTTCTAAAACCCGCTTAGCCTTTAGCCCGCTTACCTTCAATTTAAAGCCATATGCTCAACTTATTTTCCAAAATAATACCATATAACTTGGCTAAGAGAGCACTGATCATAATTGTCTGATAGTTAGAGGGGTTATTTGTATCCCCACTTTTAAAAATAGGGATAATGAGGCTCTGAGTCCAAGGTTTAGGGAACCCTTGCTTGACTGCTTGATTGAAAAGTTTGTGGATGTGGGGGATGAGGATAGGAACTCCAATTTTTAAGATTTTTGCCTGGTAATCTTCAATGTCCTTAGCTTTTCCATTTTCCAGGTGTTTAACCCCAAAATAAATGTCTTCTAATGAGAAAATTTCTTTCGTTGTGAGCAGGGTTTCAGAGTTATCCACAACATTTGGAGCTTCATAAAGCTTTTTAAGATAGGAATTATAGTCGTGTAAGGCAATTTTATTATTATCTTTAGTTTTCCTAGTTAGAATATGCCTCTGGAATTTCTTAGGAGCTACCTTAGAGAAGTGTAAGAGATTCTCTTGTCTTTTACAAATATACTACCTTTTTTTCCTTTTAGTTAGGGCTTTGTATATTTTTATCTTGCCAATTTTAAGAGATTCATCAACAACTTCCTTAATTGCTCTCCTAGCACTTTTACAATCTTTGTCATACCATTGGTTGGTTTTGCTATTTATTTTATTACTTGAAACTTCAATTCAGAACTTGTTAATAGAATATGAGAGGGTTGTAATAAAATTATGAAGAGGCCTTCTATGATAAAGGAAGCAAATTAGTTTTTAAATCATTTAGAAAGAGATCATTTTTATTTCTATCAAAGGTTAATTTCTTTTGGCTATAAGGATTATCTTCTATGGGATCTATATGCATGACAAAATTGAGAGTTATAAGTAAAGGCCTATGATTAGAGTCAGGCTCGTGGTTGTTTAAGATGTCAAAATTTATTATTTCATTGTATAAAGGGAGATCGCAAATAACATAGACTACCACACTGCTACCAAGCCCATGGATGCAAGTCATCTGGCTAGAATTGGACCACTTCTTTAGACCGTTCCAAATTATGAGATCCTAAGCACTACAGAGCTTGACTAACTCTGACCCAAACAAATTCTCCCCGAGGTCTTCAGAGCTCCTTTTCTACCGGCTAGCCAGAGTAAGGTCTTCATCTAACCAAAGAGGATTATGGTTGGAATGATTTCTTAGAAGAATATCTTGGTTGCTTTAAGTTCAAGCATTAAAGTCACCCATTAAAGGGATATTACCTTCATTCCTTAGGCTAGAAATATCATTCTCTAAACCATTGTAAGGACTATTTTTATCTAGACTCTTTTTCTTATAGAAGTTAGAATTGATGGGAGGGGAATAATAGATTGTTATGTAGGTCTTTTTATCATTAATGTCAGTAATCTCTATCCAACTATATTGGTTGTAAGGGTTGTTTTTATAAATCTAGCATGGGGGGAGATGTTCTTCTTAATGTAACAAGCTATACCCCCAATGCCTCTTTGGGAGGATTTCTTGTTCTAGGTATACCATAGTACAAAGCCATCTATGTTAGGGACCTTAGATTCTTCGTGCTCCCAAGTTTCAACAAGCAATATAATATCAACATCATTTGATATCCAACTTAGCTTGGGGCCTTTGTTCCATGGAAAGCCCCGAAAATTCCAAGAAAGAATCTGAAGCATGTTGAATTGCTATTTATTACTATCTTTTTTGTTTCTATCTTGAATAATGGCTTTTCTATTTCTGCTTATTTTCCAGCATGGCTTCTAACTCTATTTGTAGCTTGACTTTTCTTTCTTCGCTACGTTTCTCTAAAGACTCAATATACTCATAAAGGCTCTGTAGAGTAACTGTGCTAGGTCTACCTTTGGTAATCTTTAGTAGTTGTGGTGAATTATTCATACTTGAAAATATATGAGTATATATGTATTAGAAAAAGATAAGGAATGTGTACACCTGATATCAGTATGAAGAAGAAGAAGAAGTAGTAGTAGTTTTAGTCCACATGTGGGATATATCTTATTTCTTTTGTCCTTGGGAATGTGAATATATACAGGACACCCAAATATCTGGAGATGATCAATATTTGGTTTCTTCCCAGTGAAGACTTCTTCTGGAGTTATATTTTCAAGTGACCTATGAGGACTTCAATTTTGGATGTATACTGCATTCTTCATTGCTTCTCCCCATATAAATTTCGGTAGATCTTGATCATGGAGCATAGCCTTGATACTTTCTTCTATAGCTCTATTCTTTCGTTCAGCTACTCCATTTTGTTCGGGATTGTATGGAAATATAAGCTCCCTATTAATCCCAGCCTCCTTACAGAAAGCAATGAGTTCTTTGGAAGTATACTCGCCTCCATTATCTTGCCTTAGAATCTTTATCTTTATTTTTGTAAGATTTTCTACCTCTGCCTTGATTTCTTGAAATTTTATGAATACTCTATCCTTGGATTTAAGTAGATAAACCCAAGTTTTCCTTGAATGATCATCAATAAAAGTAACATAGCAGAGATGACCTCCAAGTGATTTAGACATGGGACCAAATACATCAAAGTGGAAAGATCTATAATCTCTTGAGCTTTAGATGTACTATGTGAAAATGGTTTCTTTGCATTTTTTCCCAGAGCACAACCTTTGCAGACTCCTTCATGGTCTTCTTTGAGATTTGGTATCCCATTTACAATGGATTTTAGAGTTGGCAAGATCTTGTAATGAAGATGGCCCAATCTTCTATGCCAAAGTTCACACGGACCTATCTCAACGTGAAAAAGTGTTTGAATTAGAGGAGATGAGAGTTTGTAGAGTCTTCCTTCTCGAACTCCAGTGGTTCTAGCTTTTTTAGTGCTATAATATTTAGCCCAAACCACTACTTTACAATATATAAAAGAAACTCTAGCTCATTTTTCTTCTAATGATGAAACATAAAAAAGAATTTTTCACAAACCTAGAACATATATAATGTTGTTGAGATCAATGTTACCTCCTCCTTCCAGCTCAATTGTATGTAGATCCAATGCCTTTTAACGAATAGTTCTTGTTGTCACCAAGCTCCATAGGGTATGAGGACTTCACTTTGGATAGGGTTTTGAGTTGCTTGTGATATCCAATCATGTGTCTTCAAGCTCAATTATCTATCACCCATATAGTTTCATATTGAAATATTCCGGGGAGGGCTGAGAACAATCCTTAATTATTTGAAGATTTGAGATCTTTGGAAGAGAAGAGATTATTCCATATTGCCTTGAAACTTTTCTTGATGAGACTTGTTAATGATGAACACTTCTTTTCAAGACTCTTCTTAATGGAGTTGACCTTCTTCATGCCTTGTGAAAACCATATCTTTGATACCATGTTGAAGAATCTAAGGCGGGATGACATTAATGATTCTTCTAACTATGATAATTGCTTGTGATGTCTTTTTACTTATTAGAATTATCTTATTATTATTACTATTATAGTTTGTTCTTCAATCATCAAACAACTGCCAAAAAAGGAAGATCAACAAGATACATGTACACAAAATGTAGGCTCCAAGCCAGAGAAAAACCTCTCCTCTTAAGACGGAAACCCTTCAATCTCTTCTTATAGATTCTTTATTAACGAATACCAAGACCTTTGACCAACACTGAAGCCCTTTCAAGACCAAGATCAAATTCTAAACAATGTGCTTTCTTTACTACGTTCCAATTCCAACATAATCTCTTATGGCAACACTTCTTTGACCTTCAGCCACAAATTTTCAGTCCTAACTGCAAATCTGCAACTTCGACCCCCCGGCAGCAGTTGCTACTTCGCACGTGTGGACTAAAACTGCTTCTTCTTTGCCTCCAGCTGCCTCACTTGACCTAGTTTCTATTCTAGATCTAAAAGGGTACTTTGTTGGCCCTTCCTTTAGCCCTTTTTCAATATCAGATCAAACCCTCATGATGAAACCCTAGCCAAGGAGTAGAAACCCTAGCGAAATGATGCAAAATTTCAGCCTCCTTCTTCGCATGTGTGGTGAGAGACAGAGGAACCAAAAACACTTCTTCTACCTTATTCACTACCCTTTTTTGCTTCTTCCTTCACATGAGAGAGAGAGAGGAATGAATGTGTCCAAATGAGGTCGAACTATCTCCTATATATAGGTCTTCTAGGGGTATGAATTCCAACTTCTAGGCTAACTTGACAGGCTGGCAAGCCAACTTGGTCTTGGAAGGCTTAGTAAAATACAAAAATAATTCTTTTCACAATGTACAATATGCTTGATGGGGTCTTCATATTATGACAAAGTCCCTATTTGACTTCTTGACTTAGGAAAACCATAGAAGCACTTTCAATTAGTGCTTGACCTATAAAACAAATTTCTTGGGCAAGAAACCCAAGCTCAATAATAATAATAATCATTATTCTTTTTTCTACAAAATATAAGAATCAAAAGTACATTTCATATTTATGAAGACCGAACCTAGTTACACTTTCTTCAACATCATTAACAATTTCCTTATTATAGAGAGGTGTCACATTAGTTATATATTCATGTTCACTATGCTTGTTAGTTTGAAAAGTATTATAGATGTATGATGATCGTGAATTTAAACCTACAAGTGAATAATTATCATTGTACTCATCATATATGGGAGGTTTTGAGTAGTCAACATGAACCTTAGATGAATCAACATCATAACTAATGAAAACATCATCACTTCTCTTCTTTGTGGTCACATAACCTTGATTTTCCTTCAAAGTTGTCTTCTTTACAATCATCAATATTAGTGTGACCAAGAACATGAAATAAACCAGGTACATTGGTAGATAATTTAGATACTGAAAAAGCCTAAGAGAAACCCATTATAACATTAAAATCAATTCAGGAGTAGCTAGGTCAACAACAAAACAAACAAATATATACCTGAAAACCTTTAAGGCGCATGTGTTGTGAATGTGTTCACTAGCAGGTCCCAACCTTAGCTGTTAATTTAGTTACCAGAGGAAATGAAACCTTAAAAGTTTTTTCCTCAGCAAGGGTGTCAAAAGAATGTTGGTTCTCAAATTGTTTGGATAACTAAGAACAACCCAAGAACACATTCACTGTGGTTTTTGAGAATCCTCCCGCTTTAGGTGGGAAAGGTTGGCCTCCCTCCACCTCAGGGGGTATTCCCTGTTAATTAAATAAATTTTCTTTAAAAGCGAATAGAATAAGGCTAGACTAATGATTTAAGGGAATGAAAAATTTAATGGTTTAGCTTTGGGGAAAGTAACATATGTACAAGTATAAGATCCATCATTAGAATAAATAATTAAGGTACACAACTAAAATAAATAGCTCAAACCTACATTAAAGAAAAACACATGAAAAGAATAGAAAAATATAATAAAATAAAAAGTGAAATACCTCTATATCTTGAGTATAATATTATTTATTTAAATGAAAATATAAAGTAACTCAATATCATGTATTAAATTACTTTACACTCAATACATAAAATAATTAACTAACTCATTTACTCCACCAATAATATATATTGAGAAATAAATTAATTCAATTAAAGATTACATCAGGTTAATAAAGTTCATGCCAATTATCAACCTGTGAGTAATTGTCAAGGTAGAGATATACAATGCGGTAAATTATATAAAATAATAATAAATGAATAAAATAAAGAGAAACTTGTATATACGATTGTTATAGACATATTTGGGCACTGCAACCCCAATCACATATGCCCATAAACCAAGGGCTTCTAAACATCCAAAAGTTTTGTTTCATACCCTAAAGGATCAAGGTCAACTGATTACATCATTTCCCATAAGTTCTCCCTGAAAAAACTGCTCAAAACTGGACCATACAGACTGCTCCATGTTGAGAGTGCGATGCATCTCACCTGCTACACACAAAGGGTGTGATGCATACTGAAAAGCCCTTCTGTAGGGTGCAATGAGCAAGAGCAGACCAATGGCAGAGGTAGTTTTCTAGGTGGAAACCCAGAGAATCTTCTAGAAACTTCTCATATGACACTTGTCTCTCTGAATTTGCCCAGGGATGAGTAAGATATCATGAAATCTCCAAGTGGAACCAAGAACTATCATCGAAATGACACTAATCAAAATCCCAGAAGCTGACTCACCCCCCCTGCAAATATCTATATATGGATCCCTCATTCTAGAGATCCAGAGGCTGGAATTTTGTAACTTGTAAGGAAGTGCTATTGGTTTCTGTCTGAGACATTGTATTGTTGGGTGATCTAGATTTTCATGAGGTGAAGATGGATTTCATGCTAGGAGGATGGCACTGGATCAGACAGCTGGGTTGTAATCCTCTCTTCTACTACTTCTATCAATAAAGCTATTTGAGTTTTCCTCCATATACTTGTATATTTCTGAATCTTCTATTTGTGTATGCATTTGTATGGTTAATGTACATCTGATCCTATATTGTTTATGGTTATAAATCTCTATGCTTTGATGGTATTTTGTTGCTTTGACTCTACAGGTGTTCTTTGAAATGGGACAAGTGAGAAAGGAGTGGCGAAAGCTCTATCAAGGGAGAGAGGAAACAAGCAAGGAGCCAAGCGAAAGACTGACGTTGGTACTCTCTACTTCTCTCTCATCTATCTCTCATAAAGGAAAATACAAGTAACTTTGAATTTTTTGTTTCTAAGATAGCTACCCGTCTTAGTGGGACTAGCAGATGTGAGTAGACACTAATTTTCCTGGAAACAAAATGGTGACTCCACTAGGGAGTGAATAGTTTGTTTGTTTATTACTGTTGTTTGCTTTATAAACTGCAGACGGAGCCTGAAGTTAAGCCAGCTAACCTTCGAACTACTTTTGCTATGCAACTACAAAGTAGATCAAAACTGCTTCAGTCAATCTCCGGGTTGATTTATGAACTGAACATATGACTTGAAAATATCCTAAGAGCCCTGGTGGTAGCTCAATAACCTCATTAGATCAGCCCCTATACTTTGTGTTTACTGTCTATCATAAGCTCAGCCTAAATTCCTGAACTTAGCTGCAAAATGTGGGTGAAAACCAAGCTCAGTCTCGTCCCTGAACCATCGCACTGTCTCTCATTGGCAATTTGGATGCATCACACCTCCCATGTGCTGCAGGTGAGATGCATCCCTGTTTCCCTTAAAGACAGGAGATGTGATGATTGAATGAGACTGTTTCTACCTCCAAATTTTGGTTTTTTTTTCATTATTCTCAGCTCTATTCAGTAGTTTTGTTGTCTATGATCAATATATCACTGTTGAAACCTCCTTCCCTTACATTATTCAGCCTCCATTGGTAAGGAAATTGTAAATTTTTTTATGTATTTTTCATCATTTACAGTCCTCCTTTGCAAATAGTAGCTTAATCGAACTGTCGTCTTTTGATTCGAAAGTGTCGCAACTGTCGTTTTCAGTCAAAGAAAAGAGTGTCGTAAAGTCTTCCTCTTTTAGATAGTCGATTACACTTTTTCCGTTCTATTTGATTTGAATTTTCAATTCTTTGAAGTGTCGAAAACAATTTTCCATTCGAAAGTGAAAGTGTCATCTTAGTCTTCCTTTCGTTTTTGAAAAGAAATTGCTAAAGTGTCGCTTTGAGGAAAAGTAGTTTAGATCTGTACTTCGTTTTCTTATTGTCATTCTCACATTAAGGAAACAAAGAAAAAAAATATATATACATGCATGTGCATTTGCATTTAGACTGCATGCAGAAATTGATTTACGAAAAGTGTATTTAGTGTGTGCTCTCTGCTCTATGTTGAAAGAATCTTACTCTTCTTTCCTTAGTAGCTAGGATTTTCATTGCTAAAAGAAAATAAATGATTGTTTATCATCGTAATCATCTTATATTGCATATTTAGGAATTGTACATCTACATCATGCGGTGAACCATGAAAGGCAAACTTCTTAAGAAAGATCAACTGTAAAATAAACCTCAATGAACATAAAAATGCTTTGGAACCTAACGCACAACATCTAGAAGTCGAGGCTAGAGACGTATTCCGACGTCGTAAAGCCTGGTAACTATTGTTTTCATCATAGGTTGGGTGATTCCTCCTCTTTGATACCAAGTGACAGTACGGACTTGTGCTCCCACGTACCATCGAGTATATATTGGGAGACCACAATAGGTTGATATCCTTTATCCTTAGGAAGCCGTGTCTGACGCCCTATCGATCACAATGCACTGAACATAGCATTCAATAAGATTGACTAACGTACGTAAAGTATATTGCATTTTTGCGATTGGTTTGGTAATCCCTCTATCTAGACTTCCAGAACGATCACTTTCATTCCTTTTCAGACTCCTTAAAAGAAAAGGTCCATCTGAGCACTTGTCACTTTAGGCTCATTAAAAATCGAAGGAGACTAGAGTCATCTTTAGCTTTTTCTCGACTCTTAAAAATCGAAAAAGCAAGTTGTGTCAAAGTGTCATAAAATTCATTTAATTCGGAATAACTTTTTCCCCTTTTAATTTTAAGTTGATTAAGTAATCCACAATCGTGGAAGAAAGTCAATCAAAACCCTGTCGTTCGCGGAGACTAATGAGTCAACCATCTTTGACTCCGGAAACGAAACCATTCCGGGCCAAGCGATCTTGTTTAACTGGGTCAAAGTCTCCTGGTTTATTTTAAACTTGTGTTTCAATATCATCAGAGACTCCAATTACTCCCATTATTTCTAGTATCCCTGCCTCTACAAAAGAAGTTCCGCAGTTACAAGAGGACATTAGAACTGATCCTAGTGTAACGGTAAACACTTCTATTCCTAAACCAGCTCCATCTAGGGTCGATTCGGAAGGTGTCACCCCTCTAGCATCTGTCGCTGCAGAGTCTATACCTTCTTCGGCACCAGAAATATTTTATGGACCTGATGGTCTACCTCTTCCACCTAGACTAATTGCTATAGAAGAGATTGTGGAGGATCTTCCATCCAGTGCCCCATTGCATTTTGGAACTGGGATCCACCTATATCCTTCTATCACAGAATTTAGTTCATCGCAAGTTCCTGTAGAATCACTAGGAAATATTTTGGATAGACTCAATATGTCTGAATAATCATCAACATCTAGGACTGTGTCATCTGATACAGTAGCAATGGAACCTCCTGTCGCTACTCCGACAATGTTCACTGGTATACCATCTATCCCAACTAGTTCTCAACCACTAGATGGAGTCCACCCAGGGACTGTTTCGACAGCATGGTCTGTTCCTATTTGTTCATCTGAAACCTTATCTAGAATTTCTTATGTTGAGACTCAGCAAATTGATCCTTCAAATTAGTTTCAATTTGGGCAGTCCAGTCTCCAAAGACCAACTTACCCTTTGCACACTGGATTGCCACCATATGGGGGGCAATATGCCTTTTCATTGTTCCCTCTGGGAGAGCAACCATATGAGAGTTCACAACAAAATTTGGGTCAAGATGGAATTGCATCCAGTGGTTGGATGCCAATACTGCCTCAACAGCCAAGTGTTGTATATTCAATGCAACAAAATCAACCTGTGTCGAACATTCCCACTACACCGGCTATTGTGACGGTGTCGCAAGTACAAGCGTTGCCTATTGTATGTCAACCTCAAGTCTCTCAGGTCGTAATACAGCAGCCTCTTGTCTCTGCAACTCAATCACAACCACCGATTAGTGGCTCCTTAACTAAAGCGACTCAGGCTTAAACAGGTACTATCACCCCTCATCTTGGTCAAACATCCAGTATTGGACAACAGCAAATGGTCTCACAACCATGGCTAGTGCAATATCAACAACCATAATTCTAGCAAGCTTATGAAGGACTTGAGCAACAAAGCTTTGCGGGTAATGGGTAGCCGTATATTCAAAACGGTTACCATAAATCATATTATAATGGTTATGCCCATCAACCTTATCAAAGTTATGAGCATCAAATACATAATGCTGGTATGCAAAGACCCACTGCTTAGGAAATCCCATCTTATCATGGGTATGCTTCGCCAAACCTGAATCAACAGTTGCTTTTCATAGCAACTTTAGAATACCAAATCTAAATCAGCTAACAAATGATCCAATTGCTTACGCCCCTTGCTGGCCAACAATTCCTCATAAACTTCCGTCAGATGTACCTAAATTCAATGGAAATCCAAGTGAAGATCCTTGAATCATGTGATGACCTTTCATCTGTGGTGTTCGTCCAACACCCTCAATGATGATTCGATTAGGCTTATCCTTTTTCAGTAAACGCTAACTAGTCTGGCAGCAAAATGGTACGTCGAATTGCCTATATCTTCATTCGATAACTTCAGCACCCTCGCCACCACCTTTTAACCCATTTTCAGTTACCTATAAGGTACGAAACGGGAACGGAGCTCCTTACCAATTTTAAATAGACAACAACCTCTCACATATCTGATCATATTCATGAGTGGCAGCGTCGTCGTAGAATAGTAAAGACATATGTTCCTCATAAACTTCTAGCTTAATGGTTTATTAAGTCATTGTTACCTTCTATTATAGAAGATGTGGCCAAGGGAGGATTTGTCACTGAAGAGCAAGTCATTTCTCATGCACAATATCTAGACTTGATCTATACTCAGTCTGGAATGCTCTATGACAAGATTCCTGATGCTCCTAGACCAAATTTTTCCATTCCTCCTCCTCCTAAATCGAACAAGGACTCTCATGCCGGCGACGGCATGATTGGCACCTCAAGTACACAAACCACAAAGGCCCCATCTAGTAAAGCCTTTGCAATTTCCAGTAAAAAGGCAAATGACAAACTTCCTGCCTTGGAGGTTAATTTTGTGTCAACCAACAAAGGCAAAGAACCAAAGCAACCAACGGGCAAGAAGAAAGGGAAAAACAAAAAGAAGAAATGGGATGATTCAACTCCTCAAAAGTCTTCTAGAAACCCTTATGGGCAAAAGAAACCTAGTCAGCCATGTTTCATATGTGATGAGGACCATTGGACGAAAGATTGTCCGCATCGAGCTGAGATCAAGAAATTCTTTAAGAATTCAAACACCTTGGCGGTATTGACTGATCCATTTCCAAACCCAGAAACCAATCTGGTTGCTAGTGACAATGCTTCCCCATCCCAAGTGCTTATGTTGTCCATTTCAAAACAGCAAAATGATGCTTTGATATCGACAAGGAATACAGATTATGGGAATCCACAGATGTTGAACAACAAGGCTACTGATCAACCTAGTAGTTCGACAACAACTTCGACCGAAGTTATGCCACCCATCACTCCTGAGCTAACAATAAAGCTACTAAATGGGTAGTACACAAATCAACATTTAATCCTCGTGCTCAAGCAGCACAGAATTATAATATAGTAGAGGATCTGGCCCAATCGCCATCCGCTATGTCGGCACTTGAAGTACTTCAAAATTGCCCCTCCCAAAAGCAAGTACTATTATCAGTAATAGGTGGGATTGACCTAGCATATTCCAATCTTATGGCCTTTAATCATAAAGGATACGAACCTCAGTTACCGGCTCAACTTGCTTTCCTAATACAAGTGAAATCCCTAAACAAAACTGTTCATCGAACAATCATTGATGACGGGGCATCTACCTGCATTATGTCAATGAGTTGCTGGAAAACTTTAGGATCACCACCCTTTTAAAGATCATCAACGACATTAAAGGCATTCTGTGGACAAACATACACCCCATACGGGATTTTAAGTAACTTGCAAGTTGAATTGGGCGGAAAGACAGTAGAAATTGACATCGAAGTTATCGATGGAAACCTCGATTACAATATCCTACTGGGAAGGCCTTAGATTTATGCTATGGCTGTTGTTGTGTCAACATATTTTAGAAAGAATGCATTTCCCTTCCAAGTGTAGGTTTTAACCCTGTACAAAAATTATCTGCATACGAAATCTAAAACACAGAAAAATAAACAATGCGAGAGCATAACACATAAAACACATATACACAGATATTTTCCCACTGGATCCCAAAACTGGGACTACCATCTTGATTTTTCATTATGTTTCTTTCAATGTTACAATACATATTTATACATGCCGAAGCATCCAATATCATGGACCGAAAACCATCGCGTCCAATACCATGGACCGAAAACCATCGCGTCCAATACCATGGACCGAAAACCATCGCATCCAATACCATGGACTGAAAAACCATCGCATCCAAAAAAAATGTGCGAAAATCATGCACAAAACCATAGGTGGGTCTGCCCAACCTAACATAGGGTCCAAAAACCATGGGGTTACGGGTGCCCTTCAAACCCACTGTTAACTATGTGGAAAGAATCTAACATAACCCAACATTCTCCCACTTGTTGTTTTCTTTCCACAAGGGGCCACAAGAGAGCTTAGTTATTTTCCCAACCCTGAAATGCCCATTGTCTCTCTACACCAAGTGAACTTCTCAGAGCTCACAGATTTTTTCAATGCATCTGCAATATTCTTCAAAGTGTCCACCTTTACCAGCAACACCTTTTTGTCTTCTATCATATCCCTCACAAAGTGATACTGAA
>APFE031359889.1:0-10233 GCA_000404065.3 Pinus taeda | reverse complement strand
CAATTCTTCATTCTAATGGTCACCTCTTTTCAATGCCCAAAGGCTACAATTTAAAAAGGAAATTACAATATTGTGGTTCATTTCAAGATCCATGATATTCTCCATAAATCTCTCAACATGTTCCTCTCCACAAATCTCATCCCTCACAAACTTGATTTTTCAAGCTTTTTAACAAATCCCTTACCTTTTGATGCATTTTTCTCATTTTCATCTTTGAGAAGTTCTTCTTGTTAATTTTTTTCACAAGATTGGTCGATGGTCCTAGATCAGACACCCAAGGTACAAAAAATTATGACGTCCTTATCATATGCATATAGTCCTCTCGTAACAAATTTAACTCATGAGTTGAAACTCACCTATACACTACCAAGTCTCCACCTTGCTACATAATACCTCACCAAATGTTTTCCTAATTTTGGGCTTTTGGCATTTTCCTAGTTCTTTTCTCTAGAACCATTTGAGCACTCCTTTCTCTAGGATATTGCAAATATTATACCCTTCCTCTATTGTCACCTACATAGATAAAACACATCTCTTACCAATCTTCAATCACTTGTACCTTCTTCTGCTACTTCTCCTCCACGCTACACGGAGGAATCTTCTGCTCTCTAATACCATTTGATGCAAATGATTTATGGGGGTCTATCATTTCAACTTTTATTGTGGTCCCAATCATAGTACCTGGGGATTATGATTCTGCAAATGTAACTCATCGTCACTTCCACTTCAAACCAAAGAACCCTATTGTCTACATGTAACATTAATTCATCAAACAAAGTCAATAAATCTATGAATCAATCCATCAATGCGTTAAATCACCATGCACACACATAGAATCACATAAATTATAAGACAATTTTCATTAATTAAACCCACTAAACTATTACATAACATCTATTGGCACCTTGGCTAGCCATATATTCATTCTAATGGTCACCTCCTTTCAATTCTCAAAGGCTACAATTTATAGAGGAAATTACAATATTGTGAATCATATCAAGATCCATCATCTTCTCCATAAATATCTCAACAAGATCCTCTCTACAAAGCTCATCCATCACAAATATGTTGTTTCAAGGTTTTTAACAAATCCCTTGCCTTTTGATGCATTTTTCTCATTTTCGCTTTCCAGAACTCATTCTTGCTAGTTTTTTCACAGGATGGGTCAATGGTTCTGCATCATTTAAGATCTAAATTAGATCTACCACATACTCGTCTTAAGTATTGAGGGGTTTCCGAAGTGAATTATATTAGATATCATTTTTTGGGATTTAACTACATTAATTAAGTCATTCATCTATGACCATTTCCATGAGAGGTAGTCGTAACTAACTAATTTTTCATGATTTTGAATAGTCCACTTGGCAGGCATTACATCGGGCGATGCTCACAAGGGTGAAGAAGTAGGATTGAAACTAGTGAAATGAATACATGGCGTCAATCATCACTTCCGATGCCTACACCCAGTACCCATGAATTCCCTGGAGGTCACCCATCCTAGATCACCTCTCACTCAAGCACACTTAACTATGGATTTTTTCCCACAATCAAGCCCACTTAGCTTTCTACCCCACTTTCAAAAAATTAGCAAGTATTGTGCCACATGAACCATTGAATTAGAGTTCCCTTCACTCTTTTGAATTTAAGTATTGAGGAGTTTTCGCAGTGCATTATATTAGATATCATTTTTTGGGATTCAACTTCATTAAGTAAGTCATTCATCTATAACCATTTCAATCAGAGGTAATCGTAACTGACTAATTTCTCATGATTTTGAATAGTCCACTTAGCACGCATTGCATCCAATGATGCTCAAAGGGGTGAAAAAGTGGGATTGAAATTAGTGAAATGAATCACATGGCATTAATCATCACTTCCAAGGCTTGCACTCGGTAACCAGGACGTCCTGGGAGGTCACCCATCCCAGATTGCCTCTTTTGAGATTCAAAATGGGATTGAGGTCCTGTCTAGATCCTTTACAATAATATGGAACACTTTCAACTTATTCTGATCAACCTCGACCATATCTAATTCTTTTATCTTTCCTACCAACCCCAATGGAGGAGAAAAAGGGAATTTTTCAATTAGATTTGCTCCAATCCTAGGGTAATGAAGGGATAAAGCATGAAGATTTGAACATGTAAGCCTTAAGATACAAAATAAGGGAGCTAAAGTAACAAACAAAAACCCAAAATGGGAATGAGGTCCTATCTAGAGCCTTTACAAAAATATGGAACACTTTCACCTTATTCTAATCAACCTCAACCATATCTAATTCTTTTATCTTTCCCACCAAACCCAACGGAGGAGAAAAAGGGATTTTTCAATTAGATCTACTCTGATCGTAGGGTAACAGAGGGAGAAATCATGAATATTTGAACATGTAATCCTTAAGATACAAAGGAAGGGAGCTAAAAAAATAAACAAAAACCCATAAGTTCGCTTGATCAGAGAAACAACTTCACTCATAAATGTAGAAATACTCAAGTCTACCATTGTGGAAGGAAGTGAAGATGAATACTCCTTAGTAGGCTTCTCTCCATTGTGCCCAACCACTTTCACTTCCAAACTTTGAGCAAAAAAACATGTTGGAGAATTAGAGTATCCATGGACTACAACCTGCTCATTTATGAGCAATTTCTATAAAGTTAGTTGAGAACCTTGAAATCCCTTGAATTGTTGAGAAAAAGGAGAATCAATGTGACTTACCTAGAATCTTGAAGCCAATATTGATCCATGTAAGCAGGCCTTAGGATTTGAAACCCTAACATGATGTTTTTGACTGGCCTGAGAACTTAATAATCCAATGTTATTCTTGTTGTTTTCTTCTACTAAGAAATATTTAGTCACAAACCTTATGGGAGCAATACCCTTAAGTGTTTAGAAGAAACACTGATCACAACCACAATGTTTCTAACATTATGCTATTGTATCTTTCTTCTGATTTCAATATGGTAGGAAAGAGATAGATAACCTCTTATTCTTACCATAATTTTGTGAAGTAGTAATGAAAAATCAACTTATAGATTTAAAATAAAGGTTAGAGGTAGGGGGAATATTAGAGAAATTTATTTAATATATATATTCAATATTTTCCACCACCCCACCTTCACCCTCACCAATATCAATAAATATGATTTCTCCAATATTTTCACACACCTAACCCTCAACCCCACCCTCACTACTACTTTTTCTCCAATATTTCACCCTCACCCTATATGAGGGAAAGGTGGCGAAAAATATGAGAGAAACATATACAATATTTCCCACCACATATTGTTTATGTTTTCTCCCATATTTCGCCCCACCTTCACATCAGGGGAAATATTGTTTCTTTTTCTCCAATATCAGGGAGGGAGATATATTGGAGAAAACATAAAGAATATTCCCCCCATTACTACCCTTAAAATATGTTTCTCCACCTTACACGAGAGGGATCCAATGGTGGAAGGACACCTTGAGGTAGTGGCGAAACTAACCCTAAAGGAATTGGATCTAATGGTTGAAATTCGTGTTGAGGTAGTGTAGATTTTCTTGTAGATTCAAAAGCTTATGCAATGTACTAAAGCAAGAGATGAGAATCTACTTCTACTTTTTATAGTGGAAGCACACAAAGATCAAGAAAAACAATAATCGATAGAGGAAGAGAATAAAATACACATAACACAATAAATATTCGGGGAAAGCCACAACTCAAAATGCCACTATCTGTATTGAATAAATCATAAAATAAAGATGACATTACATTTCTTATTCTCACAAGAATAATTCCAGCACTCAGTAAAATCAATCTCCAAGTACCTATTTCCTTTCGCAATTCCTATGGCTGATTAACCCATCTTAAAGGGAAATTAGTGCACTCAAAACTGTGCAATCCCTTCAAGGATCAGTTCTTGATTGCATGCACTATTAGTGCAACTCAGAAAAATCTAAAACAAATAGTACATTTTCCCTGCACTCTAGTCCCAACTAGGTCTTTCTCAGAATCGACATGCATGAGTTTCTGATGAGGGAGCATTTAGTTAGCTAGAGTATCACTAGTTGAGTGCACTAATGCATCAACTAACTGTTAACTCACTATTAGTTCCTCAAACAATTTGGAACTAATTTAACTGGACTTAACTCAATAAACTGAGTTAACTAATTACCGCTCATACTTAAATCATTGTGGACCCCTATAATATAGGGATAACCTATACATGACCTCAAAAAGACTTCCAACTCGAAATTCCTAAGCTAATTAAGTTTAATAAACTGAATTAACTATTTACAAGTTTCTATGAGAATAGAATTCGATTTTAATTCACATTTTAATTCAAGGACAAATTAAATGGGAATTTCTTGTTTCCATTTTCAACACTCCCTCTCAACAAGAAAGTGATTATCAACTACCTCAATCTTGTCTCTATGAAACTTGAATTTACATATTTATAATTCCTTTGTCAAGATGTTAGCATATTGCTCCTCCTTGGGAATGTAATCTAACAACATGGTCTGCCTCAACACATAATCTCTGAGATGATCATATCAGATAGCAATATGCTTAGACCAATCATGAAAAACTAGATTTTTAGAGAGTTTTATACAACTCTGATTATCATAGTAAATCAATGTAGGATCCATTTATTGAAAAAACAATGTAACTAGGTTCTTTCTCATCCAAATAGCCTCACATGTTGCATGACTTGCAGCCATGTACTTTGCCTCTACCGGACTAAGTGCAGTTGATCTTTGTTTCCTGATATACCAAGAAACTGTCGCTGACCCAAAACTGAATATCCCTCCTAATGTGTTCTTCCTGTCGGATGGACTCGCTGCCTAATCTAGATTTGTGAAGACTTCAAGCTTCACTCCCTCTTTCCGTCTGTACCATAACCTAAACTAAGTAATGCGTCTGAGGTATCTCAACACATTCTTTGTCGCCTTCGAATATAGCTTGGTAAGCCTAACCATCACTTAACTAAGCTGGTTAACTACATAACACATATCCAGTCATGTGTTCACCAAGTACATGAGTGAACCCACAAGCTTCCTGTAAAAATTAGCTGCCACTACTTCACCTGAAGTAATATCCTCCTTCCTCCAATTATTGGCTAGAGGAGTCTCCATGGGTTTACTACACTCCATGTGGAATCTCTTGAGTATCTTGCTGGCATACTTGCCCTAAGATATTTCAACTCCCCATCTCCCTACCATACCTCCATGCCATGAAAGTAATGCATGAGCCCCATGTCCTTCATCTCAAACTCTCTTGCAAGGTACTCCTTACAAGATTTGATGAGCTTCTCATCACCTATCAGTATGACATCATCAACATAAAGTACAATGATCAACAACTTACCTTCCACCATAATGTGGTACAGGTTTTCATCCACTTCACTCTTTGTGAAGCCCAACCCAGTGAAGTAGCTATCTATTTTGGTGTACCAAGAATGGGGTGCTTGCTTCAACCCATATAATGTTCTCTTGAGTTGGCACACATGCGACTCACGATCAAAGGTCTCAAAACCTTCGAGCTTCTCTATGTACACCTCTTCCTCAACCATGTGATTGAGGAAGGAATTATTCACATCCAATTGATGGATCTTCCAACCCATCTGTGCTGATAGTGCCAATATATATTTGATGAATGAGTACCTTGCAACAGGAGCAAAGGTTTCATCATAGTCAAGCCCCTCTCTCTATGAAAAGCCACAGGCCAGAAATTTGGCCTTATGCTTTTGCATGCTACCATCTGCAACCTGCTTTACCTTGTAAATCCAATGGGAGCTCACTACTAACTTGTCCTCCAGTCTCGGGACCACATCCCAAACACAGTTTTGAACTATGGAGTCATACTTCTCCACCATCACATCAACACAAACCATTTGTTGCACTGCTTCCTGAAAGGAAGATGGCTCTATCATAACACATGCACCCATAAGTGCCATATATCCAGTGTACCTCTCTAGTGACCTCCTCTGTCTACGCTGAGAAGTGGGTGCTACAACATTGTCTCGTACATCATTCAACAATTTTTCAAACTCTCTAGTGTGCTTTCTTCTCTATCTAGAAGACTTTGCCTGAGTGGATGTCTCGGCTCCTAGAACCTTTGCATGTGTGTGCTTCGCATCATTCTGAGGCCCCTCAACCTTAGGAGCTAAATGCTCCTCATATGCATGTATCTCAAGCTTCCTCTTAACTCAAACTCGCATGTCCTTCTCCTTATCGAATCTAATATCCCTACAAACCATTGTCATCTTATTGGTTGGCATGTACACCTGATAGTTGTGAGGTGTATCGGTGTACCCCACAAATATCCCCAACTCTGTTGTTGGGTCAACCTTCTTCCATACATATTTGGTTACATGGAAATATACTGATGACCCAAAAATCCCAAATTGACCAGCATCTGGCCTCTTACTAGAATAAGCCACCTTTGGTGCCTTCATGTCAACTATTTGATGTGGTTTATGACTCTAAACATAAAATTCTGTGTTTCATGCCTCAACCCACAAGTGTAGTGGTAGGCCCTGATCATGCAAAATTTCCCTTGATGCCCCTACAATTCTTTTATTCTTTCTCTCGGTAACACCATTCTGTTGATGGATATGAGGTGTCGTTAACTCTCGTTTAATCCCTTCCACTACACAGAAGTTCTTAAACTCATTGGATACATACTCATGACCATTATCACTCCTTAGAGCTTTAACCTTCTTGCTTGACTCTTTATCTACCAATGCTTTGAACTCACAAAACTTTGTGAATGTTTTCTCCTTTTTCTGCATGAAAAATATCCATCATTTACAAGAATAGTCATAAAAAAATATAACATAATACCTGTGTTTGGCCATGGATGTTTTCGAGAATGTTCCACACACATCTGAATGGACTCTCTCTAGAATAGACTCTGCTCGACTGTCTTTGTCTCCAAAGGAATACTTGGTGTATGCTGACTCAAGCGTACCTTTGGGAAGACCAATAGAGACCTACTGTAATATCTTCAAAGCCCCATAATGCAAGTGGCTCAATCGTCTATGCCACAACTCACCAACGTCTCGGCATTGCATATTTTGTGCTTTTGAACTCAAAGAAACACACACCTCTACCTCTAGCTTATAGATATTCTTAACTTGAATCCCTATCTTCTTTACTGGACCTATGGCTTTGTGTTGAAGGAATGCATTTCCTTTCGAGAAGATCACATAATAGCCTCTATCCTCAAAAATGGCAACTGATACTAAGTTCTTCTTCAGCCCGGGTACATACATAACATTCTTCAAGGTGAGTGGAGCCCCATGCTCCCTCTGAAAATAAATCTTTCCCAATCCAGTAACATTATACTTCTAGTCATCACCCATCTCGATATGCATCTAGAGATCGTTCTCCCCCGAGTCACTAAATAACTCTTTGTCACCAATCATGTGGAATGAATCTCCAAGTCTAAGTATCATACACTTCCCAACATTGATGACACCAAGTATGTAATGAGGGAAAAGTCCAATTCGAATTGAGAGGCCAAAGCCTCACCTGTCGCTCATCCTTAGGACTTCTCCTTGGACTTCTTGAGTGGAAAATTTGTAAAAAAATGTCCCATCTTGTGACAGTGAAAGCATTTAACTTTTGTCATGTCTTTCTTCTTACCTCCATGATAAGAATTTGATTTGGAATGGGAATTTTTCTCTTTCCCGTTCCTTGCCTTAATCACTAAGTCACAATTCTCTTCATCATTAACCTTTAATGAAGATCCATCCCTGGTGTTCCTCTTGATCTCATCCTGCATAAAATCCGACCATAGTCATTCCCAATCTGGCAGCTTCTCCCAACCATTGACAGATTCCTTATAATTATGCCAACTCTTTGGGAGTTCAAGAAGAGCAAGGCTCACCATATATTCCTCGACAACCGTGATTCCAACACTTCCAAGTTCATCCCAACATTAAGTGAAATTATTCAAGTATTTTGGAATGGTCTCGCCTTTCTTCATTTTGATTTTTCGAAGTTTATCCTTCAGTGCCAACTTCCTTTGATCATTGATATTCTGATACAGGTCATTCAATGTTTTCCACATAGCATGAGGAGTTTCTTTCCCATGGAGACTCGAGACAATGTGGTCTCAAATCCCTCAAGGATTACCCGCCTTGTCTTCGCCACACACTTCTTCCATTCATAAAAGTTTTGTGCATCAGTGGTCGTTGGCTTAGGAATTTCCTCTTCAACAAATTCCTTCAATCCATTGTCCTCCAGCACAACCTCCATCATGTGTCTCCAGGATATAAAATTTGAGTTGCCTTCCAAGGCATACTCGAGCCTTAACCCATAGAAATCCATCTATAGATCCTAAAGTATGTATTGCAAATTTGACTTTCACCTATAACCCAAAAACTCAAAACTTTGAAATCTCCTCTAGTATACGGTTCTCAGCTCTGATACCATGTATATTTTCTTGTAGATTCACAAGCTCTTGGAATGTACTAAAGCAAGAGACATGAATCTACTTCTACTCTTTATAATGAGAGCACATAAAGATCGAGAAAAAAATTAATCAATAGAGGAAGCGAATCAAATACACATAACAAAATAAATATCTAGGGAAAGCCACAACTCAAAACTCCACTATTTTTATTTCATATATTGGAAAATCAAGATGATATTACAATTCTTGTTCACACAAGAGCAATCCCAACACTCAGTAAAATCAATCTCCAACCCACAAGAAAGCACTATGCAACACTTAGCCAATTCACCAGCTCTCCAAGTCCCTATTTCCTTGCGCAAATCCTATGACTGATTAACCCATATTAAGAGGAAGTCAGTGCACTCAAAACTGCACAATCCTTTGAAGGATTAGTTCCTAATTACATGCACTATCATTGCAACTCAGAAAAATCTAAAACAAATAGTACATTGTCCCTGCACTCTAGTCTCAACTAGGTTTCTTATAATCGACATGCATGAGTTTTTTATGAGGGAATATTCAGTTAACTAGACTAGCACTAATTGAGTTCACTAATGCATCAACTACTGTTAACTCACTATTCATTCCTCAAACAGTTTCAAACTAATTTAACTGGACTTAACTCAATAAACTGAGTTAACTAATTACCACTCATACTTAACTCATCCTGGACCCCTATAATATAAGGAGAACATATACATGACTTCAGAAAGACTTCCAACTCTAAATTCCTAAGCTAATTAAGTTTCATAAACTTAATTAACTATTTACAAGTTGCTATGCAAATAGAATTCGACTTTAATTCACAGTGTAATTCAAGGATAAATTAAAATGGAAATTCTTGTTGTCATTTTGAACAAGTAGTGGTGGAAGTAGTGGAGCTAGTGATTGCACCCAAATAAATTATAATAAAATGATCCAAACTACCTTATGTCCTTCAATAGTCAAATCCCCTTAATTGCAATGGTTGGAATAAAATTATCTAGCTTAGCCCCATCTCATTCACATTTTTTAAACTAAAATTGTATTAATGTCATTGGTTATAAATTAGTAAAATGATTTAACCCACCACATGTTGATAAATATTTTAAAGTCAAATCTTATTAATTGCACTCGTTTGAATAAAATGATGTAATCTAGCCCAAGCAATTCAATTTTTTAAAGTGACATCTTATTCATATTATTAGTTTTAAAGGGTTTCATAAAGAAAATCTAACCATATGAAAAGTTTGTATGGATCAAACCAAATAATAATCTTGGTAATTTCATAATTATTTTAAATCAAAATTTCTCCCATCACAAAAAACTCTTATCCCAAAAAAAAATCAAAATATTAATCAATAAAACCATAAACCCATTTCCTTCCATTTTTGAAAAATGGAATCCTATGAACGCCATTAGTATTAGACAATGGTGTGCCCAAGCTCAAAGTGTTATTATGAACTAAAATCCCCCTATCACGAATAGTCTTAAACATCTACAAATCATTATAGGTGAGATTGGTAGATGTAATGTAAGAAGGTTTGTCAATATATTTAAGTGTCAGCAAAGATATATATATGTGTGTAGGGTTGATATGTTTTAATTAATAGTCAAATTAAAACATATATAAATATAATATATAAAATATAAATTTTAGCTGAGAGGTCATATTAATTTTTAAAAAGAAAATTTAACAAAAGAAAATTAATAAATTGGATAAATACAAATTACAAAACGATGTCCTCTAACAAAGCCATGGGAAAAACTAATATATTAAATAAATAGAAAGTATACAATCAAATCCAACTAATAAA
>APFE031359888.1:0-22267 GCA_000404065.3 Pinus taeda | reverse complement strand
TGGATGAATTTCATGGATCAATTTACTTCACCAAGTTGGATCTTCGTTCAGGATATCATCAAATCAAAATGAAGATTGAAGACATTCTGAAAACAACATTTAGAACTCATGAGGGTCATTATGAATTTTTGGTCATGCCTTTTGGCCTTACCAATGCACCTTCAACATTTCAAGGTTTGATGAATTCAATTTTCAAACCATTCCTTAGAAAATTTTGTGTTAGTATTTTTTGATGATATACTAATCTACAGCAAGTCTTGGAAGGATCATGTTGAACATGTTGACAGGGTGCTACAACTATTGGAGGAGAAACAATTATATGCAAAAAAGATCCAAATGTTTCTTTGGAGTACAAGAGGTGGAATATCTGGGTCATATTGTATCTCATGAAGGAGTTAAGGTAGACCCTAGCAAAATTAAAGCCATTAAGGAATGGGAAATCCCCACATCCATAATGCATTTGCAAGGATTTCCTAGGTTGACAGGGTATTATCGCAATTTTGTTAAGAATTATGGGAAACAGCAGCACCTCTAATAACATTGTTGAAGAAACATGCATTTTCATGGACTCCAGAAGCAACAAAGGCCTTCGAATATCTTAAAGAAGCAATGTGCCAAACACCAGTCTTAGCTACACCAGACTTCACAAAAACCTTTATTGTGGAATGTGATGCTTTCGAAAATGGAATTGTTGTTGTTTTAATCCAATCTGAAAGACCCATTGCTTTCGAAAGTTGTCCAATCAAGGGAAAGTATTTACAAAAAGTTATTTATGAGAAGGAAATGTTGGCAATACTACATGCACTTAAGAAATGGTGACCCTACCTAATGGGAAGACACTTCAAGGTAAAAACGGATCATGATAGCCTTAAATAATTTTTAGAACAAAGATTATCCTCTGAAGAACAACAAAAATGGGTCACAAAGATGTTGGGTTATGAATTTGAAATCATATACAAAAAAGGGAAGAAAAAAGTTGTGGTAGATGCACTCTCAAGAAAGGATGAGGATGTGGGAGCATTGTTGTGTTCCATTTCTATTATCCAACTAGATTGGATAAACGAAGCAAGGGAGGAATGGAAGAATGACAAAGAAGTGTGGAAACTTATTCGAAAGTTACAATAAGATTCCAATACATTTGATACATTTAGTTGGAAAAATGATTCATTATGGTACAAAGATTGCTTAAACCTCTGTAAGAATTTCCAACTCAAACAAAAGATTATTTTGGAATTGCACACTTCTCCCATAGGAGGGCACTCAGGATTTTCAAAACTTACCACAGGGTTAAGATGGAATTTTTTGGGGATAGCCTTAAATCGGATATTCAAAAGTTTGTGGCGGAATGTTTGGTATGCCAACAAACTAAAGTTGAAACAATTAAGACACTAGGTCTATTACAACCTTTATCCATTCCAAGCCAACGTTGGGAGGAGGTTTCAATGGATTTTATCACAGGTTTACCCAAGTCTGAGGGAAAGAGTGTCATCATGGTGGTAGTTGATAGACTTACAAAGTATGCACACTTTTTTTCATTATCACATCCATTTAAAGCTAGTACAATTTCTACGGCATTTATGGAAACAATTCAAAAGCTACACGAAAACCCAAAGGTTATTGTAAGTGACAGATATCCCATTTTTACAGGAAATTTTTGGACAGAATTATTTTCTTGTCTTGGTACTCAGTTAGCTCATAGCTCATCTTATCATCCTCAATTTGATAGCCAAATAGAGATAGTAAACAAATGTTTGGAAGGATATATTCACTCCTTTGTATCTGATAAACAGACACAATGGGTCAAATGGTTGCCTCTAGTTGAATGGTGGTATAACACTTCCTTCCATACTACAATAAAAATGACCCCATTTATGGCACTTTATGGATATTAGCCACCATCCATGACATCATATTTAAGAGAAAATTCTAAGGTTCAAGTAGTGGAATATCTCATCGAGCATCAACAACAAGTTCTCCAACTCTTAAAGGATAACCTCATGTTGGTGCAGAATAGAATGAAGCAATAGGCAGATCAACATCGTAGTGAAAGAATTTTTGATGTAGGTGACTGGGTATTACGATGGCTACAAGCATATAAATAAATGTCCCTCAAGCAAGCTAAGAAGGATAAAAAATTGTCACCAAAGTATTATGGTCCGTACAAGGTGTTGCAAAAGATTGGTACTATGTGATATGAGTTGGATCTTCCTGCAACTTCTCGAGTGCACCCAATTTTCCATGTTTCATGTTTAAAGAGGGTTATAGGTGACAAGCTCCCAGTTCAAACAATATTTCCAGAACTTGATGAGGAAGGAAAAATGATCTTAGAAGCAGTCATAGAAACAATATCTCAACAACTACAAAATCGATCCATTTCAGAGTATCTCATCAAGTGGAAGAACTTGTCCGCTGAAGATTCCACATGGGAGGATGAGAATTTTTTACAGAAGCATCCAGAACTACTCAAGCATTGAGGACAACACTTTTTTGAAGGAGAGGGGCATGTTAGGTCCCTATAATACTAGTCATGCCCCCATTAATATTGTAATTGTATCCCTTATTTGTATTGTTGTGCCCCTATTATCCCCATATTGTTATTACTGTGCCCCATAGAATCCCTCTATTCTTATTTTTATGCCTTTATATTATTATTGTTAGGTTGGCTTGGTTATATTATGACCCCTTAGACTCCTATATATAGAAAGGAGGTTTAATCATTTGAATCATCCAAAAATTGTTCATTTATGTAATGTAAAAAAGGGTGCCCCCTCGAAGAGGCTGAATTCTAAGGTGTTGATCTATCTTTCTATCTTTTTGTGAACTGGTTTCATAAAAAAACCATTGGTAAACTCCGGCATGTCTTGGTCCCTTCCTTGCTGCAGAGTTTTCCACTTTATGTATTTATCCTCATAGCCCTTGACAGGGTTTTATTGTTCCTTTATGGCATCCCAAAATGAATTCCAAGTGGCTATGGCTAAAAATAGTGAGGTCGTAATTTCATCCTTCTACTCACAGTAGGTTTCCAACCAGTCCTTGATGTGGGGGGCAGTTTCAAGAAGCTAAAAAGTAATCTTTTCTCGACTGGAAAAATCATGAACATAAAATTATCCTTCTAACATATTTAACCATTTATCTACGGTGTTTGCATCGATTTGGTTCTCAAATATGGGAATGTCAAAGTTTACTTGTACCTTAAAAGGAGTGGAGCCTCCAGAGTGGCTGCTAGATGTGGATGCACCACTGGTGGGAAACCATTGAAGGATCTGGGAAAAATTATCCATCATCGCGTTCCTTTGTTTTGCTGTGATACCACTGTTTCAAATTTAAATAGGAACGCAAAAAATTACAGATATAACCATAAATACAAAGCTGCTGTAGAAATAACACTTCCTTTCATTAATACCAAATACTTAAATATGCTTACAAACATAATGGAAATAAGACTAGCTCGGGCGATGGTAGATTATATTTGAGAAGAGATGTGGTGGCTACATGCCTCTGAACCATGTTACAGTGAAGCTCAAAGGCTCATTTATTATTGAGAAACAATGGAAAACCCTAAACATCCAAAAACCTAATGCTAAGAGATGAGGCGCAAAATTATGGGCGTCGTTTGGGTAAATTGGTACATCAACTTCCTAGGGTCGTAACTTTGGCATACGATCTTCGTTTAACATGCAAAAAACCTTGCTAGAAATATCTATATGAGGAATATAACTTTTGAATGACCAACACAGCCGACGACTCATGTTGGTCCCAATTTCCCTAAAAAACATCGTTTAGGGCCTCAAAATGGCTCTAGAAGTTCAGGAATTGAAAAACTACCAAAACTAGTAAATTGGGCTACAAATAACGAAACTAGAAAAATGAAAAAAATCATAGTGGGGATCCAAGTGGAATAGGTGGATGGAAACAAATATCCACCTGGATCAACATGTGACTAACATTATTGTCACATATAGTCATCTGCACAATGGTTTCGAGTCTCTAGCACATAAACATGGGATGCCTTTAGTAGGATCACTTGAAGAAATAAGAGGTAGGGAAATCATCTTTCAGGAAATTAGAGAGTACATAGAATAGATCAAGCAAGCATCAGAACAAGAAGGCTTAGAGATCACCAGAGACATTATTCTACAATATGCCATCGCACCATCAAAGGCCACATGAAACTGTCATGGCTATGGAATAATGTACAAATAACCTCCAAGACCATATTGACAAAAGCACTAGAGGTGAAGATGTGGTATGTATCAGAATTGCTGATTCAAATCAAAGTCATCTCTACAAAGTTCATAGCATGGCACACATACATCAACAATGAGCTCCATGAGAAAGAAAATGACTTTCCCATTTGATAACATTTTGTCTTATTAGCAATTTTGTCTCATATAACCACCACCTTATATGTGATTTATCTTCTGTAATAAGTTGCATGTAATGAAGTCCAAGAGACAAATGTGCGATGTGAAAATACACCCATGGAATGTAAAAGGCCATCTGTAGAATCTAAAAAGTCATAGGAGTTGAAGATCCATGAGGAATCTCAAAGGTCATTGTAATTTGTTATATATATCTCCTCATAATGTAGGAAAAGTTCTTAGATTCTCAGAGTCTTGCCTTGGCTTCTCTGTGAGATAGATCATTCTTTGAAGAAGAAAGTTGTGGCTTCATGTTCCACTATTGGATCTAGTATTTCATCTATGTAACAGTGTACTTGGGGTCTTTCATTTATAATAAGAATCTCTATGATCCAACACTTCTTCATGCATGTATTGTAGATATAGTAGGACTATTCTTGTTATGTTTATGATATATGTTGTTTTAGTTACATACTAAGTCTAATGAACTAATTCATTGCTTATATATGGATATTGTTGAATAGGTGGTGTTATGTTTCCATGATTGTTGTTTATCATGTGAACTACTTTGTAGTAAATCTATAAGTATTTCTCTTTTCTCCCTGGTTTCCCTTAAGATACTACTATTAACTCCCTAATTGGAGGATCATTTTCCTTACCAGATATAGAATTTCCCTATGCATCTTACATTTGGTGTCACACAAACCTTGCATACTTGCTGCCCCACATAGATGTTTCAATCTCTTATGTATGTTTTCTAACCAAGACACTTCTTTGAAACCATTCCAATGGTGGTTAAACCATACATCCAGATCAAAATCCCACACCAAATGTTGTGAGGTCTAATTGGGAGCTCAGATCGGGGATATCCCCTTACATGTTGGTGATATTCATAACTATCAACATTTTGGCACTAGAAGGAGGGCCAGATGACAAGCTAAGCATGTGAAGTTAGTTTGAATCTCTTACCTTTAATGGCTTCATATCATAACATAATCCCGAGGCGTTTTTAAAAATATTTATATCTTTCAATACCCATGGAATCTTTACCTAACTTGTCGGATCTGAATTTCGATGGAAAGAGTACAAAAACTATCCTTACTTACACAATTGAGTTTTTCTAGTTTTGTTTTTCAATTAGCGTTTATCTAAAGAAATTCTCACAAGGTTTTTTACCCTTACATTGAATGGTCATGCAAAGCAATGGTTTTAGGATTTACCCATTGCTTCTATCTCATCTTTTAAGAATTTGGTTAATGAGCTTCATCGAGTTTTCAAAAAATATGAATATCAAGATGCCATTAATGAAATAAATTAGCTTAGGATGGAATCAGATGAATCTCTTGAGTATTTTTTTGACTGATTCCTCTATCTTTGATATGAATTTCTAGATGAGGATGTTGACTGGAAATTCTTGGGTGAAAAGTTTCATTTCCTAGTAAGGATTTCAAGGATTTTTTTTTAGTAAAATTCATTATGTTCTCCTATTTAAAAGGAACTTAAACATATTTAAGAAGGTCTATATACTCTTTTTCTTCTTTTTCCCCCTCCTTTTTATGTTCCATGTTTTGAACCTAAACTAATCAGTAAGTCGGAAGATCAATTTGTTGATAAGGAATTAATTATTCTTTCACATCTTCTCCCTGATCATGATTCGTTTGATTCTATCAATCAATCATATTCAAATATTAATACTCTTCTTGTTGATCCTTAACCTATTAATCAAGCTAAATCTGTGGACAACCATGATCCTGATGATCTTAACGATTGTCAAATCCTACAATCTAACATCCTGTCTACATCATCCATTGAAGAATTCAACTCGCACAACAAAATGGATTATGGTCAACTTGTTTATTATGCCTATGATATGGATTTGTCTTTCATCAATATTTCTTGTCAATTGTTTCCCAAAGGTTGTTTCCATGATCCTATTGAAAATTCCCTTGAAGAGTCCTATCGATTAGGATCCATGTCTAATAACTTGTACCTTCATGTTGTTAATCGAATCTTGTATGGTCATGAACCGGGTAGTTGTTGTTGCTGGGAAGTATTCTTTTTGGTAAATAATTTAAGTGTGTTACACCATTGTGATTTCACTTTCTTTTTCTATTTGTCGGTTGTATATGTTTTCACTATTTATCCATTTCATCGCACTATATCTTATTCTAGTCTTACACGATCACATCTTTCAAATTAAAAGTCAGGAGAAACTTTTATGGATGCATTGGAAATTCCATTTCACATAACCTAACCCTGTACTATTTAATTTAGGATAGGATAGGTTTCATTTAGTTAGGTCCATTTCATTCCTGTGTTGAGTTTTCATCCACTCGTTTTTTTCTTTTGGTTTCATTTGAATAAAGTCAGTTTTGAGCTTCAAGATGATGTGGTTAATATTTTGTGAAAGGAAAGTTGTGGTAATATAAAACCTTTGGCTTATCTATCACCATATTTTGTGATTTGGTTCACATCTTTAAATTCAATGATTTTTGGATGGAAAATATGATCCTTCACTCAAGAAACCATAAGCAAACCATGATGCCCATATCTATTTAGAATTCTCATTCTAATTCTTGGTTTTGTTTTTTAATAGTGTCTAATTTCCTATCTATCTGAGTAGGGTAAGATAAGGGGAATTTTTTTAGCGAAAAAAGCGTAAGAGGTCTTAAACCTGTCTTTGAAGGAGAAACCTATTCTACTCTCAATAAATCAAGATCCCTCATCCACCAGTTCAAAATAATGAGTGCATAAACACAGTGATATTTAAAAGAAATAAAATAAAGGGTGAAGAAGAGAAAGGCTTCCTTCAACAAGAGGTCAAGAAAGCAACTTCAACAGGGTGTTTTCGAGGCTCATTGGTAGTGAAGCAACACTTGTGTTCCTGAAGTGACTCTACTAGTGTCTAGGCCTGCTGGCCATGGAGCAACACTAGAGATATAAAACTCATACTCTGATTTTTTCAACTCATCATGCGATGTTACCCTTAATTTTCTCGAAAGGATCATGAGATGCATTTCTTTAGGTAACTCACTGATTGAATCAATGCTTCCAGGAGAATAGAGACTTCATGTATAAATCAAACCATATCATAGAGGTTGGGTTTCTCCCAGTGTGTCGCCAAGTGTTTTCGCTACAATAATGATCCTACAATTTTTTTCCCTAACACAATTTTGGAGCCTCTATGAATCACCGCTTCAAACCCCTTAGTGTCACTATATCTTTCGATTTGTTATTTTTATGTTTTCTCCAAGTATCACATCCTCCTAAGTTAATGTTTCCTTAGTGTCATCACCAAACCCTTAAAATTTCTTATGTTATCATGTCCATGGCTAGTTGAACTCATAACTTTTTTTGACTTATAAACTAGCCTTTTCACTATGTACACAAAAAAAAGACACACAAAAGCAAACAAAAGCAAGATCAAAAAGAAATTTCAAGGAAAAAACACACCTCAAGATGATGGTGACTTCCTCTTGTGTTTAGAGCACTCCTTCAAGCTAAAAAAATGTGCCCTCCTTAAGCACACTCCTTCATGCTTAGCAACTGTACCCTCTTTGAGGGCATTCCTTTAGCATAAAGACATGCATCCTTCTAGAACTCATCCATGTGCTTTCTTGTTGCGTGCGACCACGCTACTAGAAAATAAGAGCTCACTTCCCTTCTCCTAAATAACTCATTCATTCGTCAACAAGTAGTAAGCATGCAATGACATGGATTTGCATGAAATCTCTTTTAAATTAATGTGTTGATCATTCATTCTCATAAGCATTCTCACCTAGGTTTGGCGCACATCTTTGGATCAAGAAACTTTCCGTCAATCTTCATCCCAATTAAGTGTTGCATGTCGATTATATTGATTGCCTTTCATGTTTTTCTGGTTGATATTTATTTTCTTTCTAGCATTTTGTTTCCTTTCAGTTTATTCATTTCTGTCTCAGTTCCTTCTTTCTTTTACAAGTGTTAATATGTTGTCACACATTGTGACCCTACATATTCCTTAACTCTTTGTATTCCAAACATGATTGAAAAACAACAATAAAAAACTTGTATATCTTTCCTCTCCACATTCCTATCATGGAATCTTGATGTTGGACTTGTCCTAGAGCCATTCTATGATAGAGCACACTTCTAGAAGTTGAAGCCCCAACTAACTCAGAAAATTGTGCCAAACAAATACAAGTTTTCCTCAAGAGTGCACTCCTTTGTCATGAAGAATTGTGCCCTCCTTGAGTGCATGAGTGCACCTTGAAGATTTGCATTTTTTCGCTTCATCCCTTCATAATTTGCCAATGTGCCCTCCTTGTCCTTGATTGCAAGAGCATGCCTTCAATGCCTGAAGTCTCGAAGCTTAAATCCTTCGCCTCTTTGGAGTGAACCCTTGTGTTGTATTAGTCTCCTTGAGTGCATGAGCACACCTTTAAGGCCCTAATGAACTTCCTTCATTCTTCATTAGTGTGCCCTATGCCCTTGATGTTTTCCCTCTCTTTTTTTAGCACTTGAGTGCACATCAAAGCCTAGAATGACCTTTGAACTCCCTTCGTGCTTTGGAAGTGCACCCTCCTTGTTAGCATGCAAATTTATTTCCCATGCAAGTAGCTATGTGCCTTCATTGATAGGCTTACATTCTCAACTACATTTGATGGTTCTTTGAATATTATTTTCTAAGTCATTTCTTTCTATAGCTAAAATATTTTATAAATATAATCATTGTCGCCATGAGTAGAATTTCACAAATAGGTGCTTGAGTTGTAGGTATTGTTACTCTTTCATCATATGTTGGTATCATGCTTCCCACTTCATGTAAACTGACCTCCAAAGAAGCTTAAAAGGAAATCATTTTGGAAGGAATTAAAATTACAAAGCGTAGCATTCCCATCTATGCAAATACACAATGCTACATAGATAATTCTATTGAGGTCACATGGAATGAAATAAAAGACACATTCATCCGTAAACAATTCACAAAAAACTTGGAAGATTTGCAAGAATACATCAATATCACTATGGCTCAGGATGCATGGAATGACATGCAGTGTCTTGGTCCTCCCTTCTGTACAAGTGATTGAGTGGATTCTTACACACATGGATGATTCTCATCTTGTGCTTTGTAGTGAAAGCAGTGGTCATCTTGCCACCTATTATGGAGATGACATGTTGACTTACTATAAGATATAAATTCCCACAAAGTATTCCAATAATTAATTTTACACCATATGGGTTGATCTTGACATAAGTGACATCATTAAATATTGGTGTTGAGAGTCTGCTAAGTTTTGTCACTACCCAACTACAGTTTACCTTACCAGGATTCTCAGGGATGTATATAAGTATCTCATTGCTAGGTGTTGTCAGTTACATGGTTGGAATAACATTGAGGTGTTTGAGGAGAAATCAATATATATTATCAATATGGTGGTTACCCATGGTATGATATTCAATTGGGAAAATATTTCATCATTTGAATTGCAACATCAAGTACGGAAGGAAAAAACATCTTTTAGGTGAAACCAAGCACCAAAATTCTATATGTTCGCATTTCTACCAGATGGAATTTGTGCACAATATGATTTCCCAAGAATGTATTGGAACTAAACCCCATGAAATAAATTTCCAGTCTACTTCCACTATTGGGTGTTGTCAGAATCAAGTTCTAGAGGGGCATACGACAGGTTAGCAGAAAATTTCTTCCTAGTCATATTCCATATGATATATGAGATTGGTTTTCCTTGCATGACCAATTAGATAAATGAGTCTCTATATGATATTGAATATTGGTTTGTGGCGCTTAAGGGTACATATATCAAATTATTTTGATGTGAGATATCTCCTCATCTCATGCCACAATATGTGACTAATAAGGTGGTCTTGCAAGAAGTAGTGTATTAGTTGGAGAAAGAGTTTAATGAGCCTCATAAATGGGTAATTATATGGGCTCATTTTACCTCCTAACCTAGTCAAATCAACCATTCTCTTAGCTTATTGTATGATTTTCTTATTATATTTATGCTTATAGGGTGAGTTGAGTTAGTTATTATGCCATGTGGTCTAACATGTATTTAATGCAAATTATTGATGGCTTTCGATGTCAAAGTCAAGGGTCTAGTGGTGAAACTACAACAATAACTTGAAGTAGATAGAGGAGAGGACTTATAGGATGAAATCCCCCTCATTTATTTCTCCTCACTTTGAATTCTCCTTCATTCAGCTCAGAGTATAAGCAGTCGAATCATGCACTAGAAGGTAGTCGAGCAAGTGGAAGATGATTGATAGTTATCTCAAGTTTTGGAGCCAAGCCTCCCTGATTTTAAGGAAGATATTGCTAGATTCATATGTATAAGTAGAGAGGCCTAGAGCCTCACTAGGGTTAACTTTTTTTTTCGCTTCTGTAAACTCGGCTTAAATTTCGAGCTTACTATTTTATGACATTTTTATGTAATCTTGTTATTTTTTGATAATGAAGATGGAATCCTTTTTGAGCTAGCACTGAGTTACCTCAGAGGGTTGAAGCTCTTGGGTTAGGGAACAATCCAAGTAGCCAAGATTCTATTTACTTGTATTTGTATGCTTTACTTCAGTTTATAGATTAGTTTGTTGTTAGATGTATTTCTCTTGTGGTTAAGAATAAGTTGCTTTTGATGATTCAGTAGCTTGCTTCCATTGGTGCTTTTTGTAGCAGGTTAAGCAGTGATTAGAGAAGATTCAAAAGGCTAGCAATAGTGCCTTGGCCTCTCTTCCTCCCTTTGGGACCATGATTTTAGGCAAATACTCTCTTTCTGCCCCAAAAGCACAAATTTTCCTCATTCCTAGGACTTCTAGTGTTTGCAGCTCTCTAGTAGGTTGATAGTCCAGTTTTTCTTTGCTTTAGACCTTCTTTATCATGTTTAATTCTTGATTTGTAATATTCCTTTTACATGATTTCCTTTCTTACAAAATTTTCCAACAGTTCCTTCTATACATCATAGTTTAGGCCATTTTAATGCAAAACATTGTTTTTCCTAGGATGCACTCATTCCATTGGTTGTTTGATTTTCTTGGTTGACTGTCAGTTTCTATGCAGTAGATCTCTTCCAGAAATATGCCAGCTTACTAGCAATCACACCCTTCGTCTGCTCCATGCCCTATAGGTCTCCCAAACCTCACCTCAATTCTGCCCTAATTTCCTTCATTTTTCATAGAAATTCTTCCTCTCTCCTTGAGCAAACCCAATCATCTTTCTATCTCCTAGTAATTCATGGTAGAACTTAGGTGCCCTAAACCTTATTCCAACCTTCATCTGCCTTTTCCACCCACTCTCACACCCTCAAAACAATGAAAATTTCTCTTGGCCTCCTCCTGTAGGCCTCCTATAGTTTCCATGTTTTTCTCCGTAGTTTTCCTATGTGCTGTAGTTTTTCCTGTAGGCTTTCTTTTGAAGCCCGAGTGTGGGAAAAGCCTCCAAAATGCCACCTAAGACATCCTAGGACCCATTCACACCATCCTACATCCTCCCAAGCTCCAAAACTACCCTCTAACACCACCTATTCGGTGCCACACTTACACATAATAAATTAGATGCATGTTAAATTCACATGAAAACACATAAAAATCAAAAAATATGTTTTTTTCTTATTTACTTCCAGAAATAGCATGGTTAGATTTTTTTTACTTCCTTGAGTAGTTAATGGCATTTCTTTCATGGTTTTCACAGTGTTTTTGGCAAAAGTAGAATTAGCTTGTTAATTAGGCTTTACTAGTTTTTGCTTTACATTCTAGTTTTTCTCCTTTTTGCAGTTAGAATAGAATCTGTAGAGTAATATTTCTTTCCTTTCATCACACATAGAGCTTCTTATAAAATATATAGAAGTTGGCTTGAGCTCCTAGTGATATCGTGCCGGCTGACCAAGTGACAACCTACAGTGAGAACTAGTAATTGTAATTGAATAAAACTTCCAACATTCCAAACAGGTGACCTAGGAAAAATCGTCATAACTTTCTCTCTGAGCATCAGATTGAAATTTTGTAAGAAGGTAAAGAAAGAGGATGGACTCTAGTTTCTTGTCTATATTTTTTAGAGCCAAAGGTCGAAATAGTGACACATGGCACTTCATACAAGTTTGATCTTCTGGAAAGGTCTATAATCAGGTCATCTTGGGCGATTGTGCATAAATCTTCCTTGGAGAATCCAATTTGGATCAGACAAGTGGCATTGTAAAGAGGACGTAGAGGGCTACTACAGGTTGCAATTTCAAAACTGGATTATCCGAAATTACAGAGATACATTAGATTCAATATCTAGGTCCTACAAAGTGAAAATAAATTTTTGCATAAGCTTGGTTTGAAAAATTAGTTTGAAGGAATCAAAGGGCATAGTAGAGCATTATTATCGGTAATTTATGCACCAAGGAAAGAAAATGCAAACACCTAGTAAGCAACTTGAAAGGTCTAGCATGACTCATGAAGAAGAGGAAGAAATTCAACAAGATATATCAAAATTACGAGACCAAGTGCAACGAGTGTCACTTGCACAAAAAAGTGTAGAAGCTAAGATGGATGGTTTAAAGAAAGGCATGGAAGCTAGGATGAATGGCATGGATGCTAAAATGGATGGCATGGATGATAAGATGGAATAATTGAAGATAAAATTGAATACGTTGCTAGAAGAAATGGTCACTAATGGTGAAAAGGTAGTAAAGGGAACTCATGATGAGAACAAAAATGTTAATCATGATTCCATAGACTCTAATGTTGGATCGATGACCCAGCATATTCCAAAAATCGATATGAGGAAGTTTGACGGTAAGGATCCCGCAACATGGATATTACAGATGGAGCAATTTTTCGATCTTAATAATGTGCAAAACACACAAAAGGTACGTATCACAACTTTATATTTGGAACCAAATCAGTTTGTATGGTATCAATGGCTTTGCTCTCGTAAACAAATTATCACTTGGGCATTTTTTACGGAAGAATTGACAACACAATATGAGGATACAAAAAGAAACACTTTTTTTAGCCAATTGATAAGTCTCAAACAAAAGGGTTCAATAATGGAGCACATGAGAAGTTCCAAAAATTGAACATAAGGGTAAAAAATATTCCAGAGGAGCATAGGATTGATGTGTTCGTAGGGGCTTTAAAGGATAATATCCAACATGATGTTCGCCTTTGGGAACCTGATTCATTAGAGAAGGCATTTGGGTTAGCAAGAAAAATGGAAAGCAAAATTATGGCAACCAGGAAGCATACCACTAACAACTATAAATATGGAAGTGTTATTGCCCCTAGCCTTCCACAACCTATAAGGTTGACACCACAACAATTGGAAGAAAAAAGAGCAAAAGGGCTTTGTTACAGTTGTGATAGCAAATACACTAAAGGTCATAAGTGTTCTGAAAAGAAATTATTCTACATAGATTGTGAAGAAGTAGAAAAGGAGCAAGAAAGGTCAAAAGAAGAGGATATACTCCAGGAAAAATGCCTAGATAGAGAAGAAACGAATCTTACCATATCTTGTAATGCATTGGCTGGAATTACCCCTCCTCAAACCATCAAGATAGAAGGACAAATAAAGAAGAAAAAGGTAATAGTGTTGATTGATTCAGGAAGTACCCACAATTTTATTCATTGTAAGATAGCAAAAGAATTGAATTGCTTCCTTTATCTAGCACCAGAGTGTCAAGTGATGGTTGCAAATGGAGGAATGATAAATTGCTCTAGAAAGTGCCATAATATCAAGCTATCCATGGGACAGTATGTGTTTAATAGCCCAATGCTTTCCATTCCAATGGGATGTGCTGATGTTGTACTAGGAGTCCAATGGCTATAATCCTTGGGTACAATAGCTTTTAACTTTCAAGAAATTTTCATGAAATTTTATGCCGAAAGAAAGGAAGTTGAATTAAGGGGTGTTGCAGGGAAACCGGGAAAGATAATTAGCTCTAACAGTATGACAAATCTTCTAAAAAAGGAACAACGATGTGTAATTGCACGATTATCTGTGCCAGATGATTCCATATCGAAATCATCTATTTCTCGAGATCTCCAAAACGTCTTGGACAATCATTCCAAGGTATTTGAGACTCCCAAAGGTCTCCCACATATTCGTGATCATGATCATGCTATTCATCTGATTCCAGGAAGTGTTCGTCCAAACATTAGGCCGTACAGATTTCCTTATGCCCAAAAGAGTGAAATTGAACATATGGTTGCATAAATGCTAGAGGCTTGTATAATTCAACCTAGCCAAAGTTCTTTCTCTGCTCCAGTAGTATTGGTGCACAAGAAGGATGGATCACAACACATGTGTCTGAATTATAGGTAGCTCAACAAGTTATTAAAGATAAGTTTTCCATTCCTGTCATTGATGAATTATTGGATGAATTGCATGGATCAATTTACTTCACCAAGTTAGATCTTCGTCTAGGATATCATCAAATCAGAATGAAGACTCAAGAAATTCCAAAAAACAACATTTAGAACTCATGAGGGTCACTATGAGTTTCTGGTCATGCCTTTTGGCCTTACCAATTCACCTTCTACATTTCAAGGTTTGATGAATTCCATTTTCAAACTCTTCCTTAAAAAATTTGTGTTAGTATTTTTTGATGATATACTAATCTACAACAAGTCTTCGAAGGATCATGTTGAACACATTGACAGGGTGCTACAACTATTGGAGGAGAAACAATTATATGCAAAAAGATCCAAATGTTTCTTTCGAGTACAAGAGGTGGAATATCTGGGTCATATTGTATCTCATGAAGAGTTAAGGTAGACCCTAGCAAAATTAAAGTCATTAAGGAATGGAAAATTCCCACATCCATAAAGCATCTGCAAGGATTTCTCGGGTTGACAGGTTATTATCGCGAGTTTGTAAAGAATTATGGGAGAATAGAATAGCAGCACCTCTAACAACATTATTGAAGAAAGATGCATTTTCATGGACTCTAGAAGCAACAAAGGCCCTCGAACATCTTAAAGAGGCAATGTGCCAAGCACCAGTCTTAGCTACACCGGACTTCACAAAAACCTTTATTGTGAAATGTGATGCTTTAGGAAATGGAATTGGTGTTGTTTTAATGCAAGATGAAAGACCAATTTTTTTTGAAAGTTTTCCAATCAAGGGAAAGTTTTTACACAAAGCTATTTATGAGAAGGAAATGTTGGCAATGCTACATGCACTTAAGAAATGGCGACCCTACCTAATGGGAAGACACTTCAAGGTAAAAACGGATCATGATAGCCTTAAACACTTTTTAGAACAAAGATTATCCTTTGAAGAACAACAAAAATGGGTCACAAAGATGTTGGGTTATGACTTTGAAATCATATACAAAAAAGGGAAGCAAAATGTTGTGGCAGATGCACTCTCAAGAAAGGATGAGGATGTGGGAGCATTGTTGTGCACCATTTCTATTATCCAACCAGATTGGATAAACGAAGCAAGGGAGGAATGGAAGAATGATGAAGAAGTGTGGGAACATATTCGAAAGTTACAACAAGATTCCAGTACATCTGATACATTTAGCTGGAAAAATGATTCGTTATGGTACAAAGATTACTTATACCTCTGTAAGAATTCCCAACTCAAACAAAAGATTCTTCTGGAATTGCATGCTTCTCCCTTAGGAGGGAACTCAGAATTTTTAAAAACTTACCATAGGGTTAAGAAGGATTTTTTTGGGATGGCCTTAAATCAGATATTCAAAAGTTTGTGGTGGAATGTTTGGTATGCCAACAAAATAACATTGAAATAATTAAGACACCAGGTCTATTAAAACCTTTATCCATTCCAAGCCAATGTTGGGAGGAAGTTTCAATGGATTTTATCACAAATTTACCCAAGTTTGAGGGAAAGAGTGTCATCATGGTGGTAGTTGATAGACTTACCAAGTATGCACACTTTTGTTAATTATCACATCCATTTAAAGCCAGTACAATTTCTACGACATTTATGGAAACAATTCAAAAACTACATGGAAACCCAAAGATTATTGTAAGTGACAAAGATCCCATTTTTTAAAGAAATTTTTGGACAGAATTATTTTCTTGTCTTGGTACTCAGTTAGCTCATAGCTCATCTTATCATTCACAATATGATGGGCAAATGAAGATAGTAAACAAATGATTGGAAGGATATCTTCGTTGCTTTGTATCTGATAAACAGACATAATGGGTCAAATGGTTGCCTCTAGTTGAATGGTGGTATAACACTTCCTTCCATACTACAACAAACATGACCCCATTTATGGCACTTTATGGATATCAAACACCATCCATCACATCATATTTAAGAGAAAATTCTAAGGTTCAAGCAGTGGAACATCACATCGAGCATCAACAACAAGTTCTCCAACTCTTAAAGGATAACCTTGTGTTGGCACAGAATAGGATGAAACAACAAGTATATCAACATCGCAGGGAAAGAATTTTTGATGTAGGTGATTGGGTATTCCTATGGCTACAACCATATAAACAAATGTCCCTCAGGCAAGCTAAGAAGGATAAAAAAATTTCAGCAAAGAATTATGGTCCGTACAAGGTGTTGCAAAAGATTGGTACTATGGCATATAAATCGAAGCTTCCTACAACTTCTTGAGTGCACCCAGTTTTCAATGTTTCATGTTTAAATGAGGTTATAGGCGACAAGCTCCCAGTTCAAATAATATTTCCAGAACTTGACGAGGAAGGAAAAATTATATTGGAATCAGAAGTAGTCATAGAAACAAGAATTCGAAAACTATGAAATCGATCCATTTCAGAGTATCTCATCAAGTGGAAGAACTTATCCGCTGAAAATTCCACATGGGAGGATGAGAATTTTATACAGAAGCATCCAGAACTACTCAATCATTGAGGACAACACTTTTTTGAATGGGAGGGTCATGTTAAGTCCCTATAATACTAGTGATGCCCCCATTAATATTGTAGTTGTATCCCTTATTAATATTGTTGTGCCCCTATTGTCCCCATATTGTTATTACTATGCCCCATAGAATCTCTGTATTGTAATTTTTGTGCCTTTATATTATTATTGTTAGGTTGGCTTGGTTATATTGTGACCCTTAGACTCCTATATATAGAAAGGAGGTTTTGTCATTTGAATCATACAAGAATTATTCATTTGTGTAATGTAAAGGAGGTTGCCCCCTTGAAGAGGCTGAATTCTAAGGCGTTCAACTATCGTTTCTATCTTTTTGTGAGCTGGTTTCATAGCACAGACATATTTGAAGAACCTATAGGGGAAGAAGAAGAAGAAAACATTCCTCTAGAGCCAATGGTTGAAAACAAAAATGCTAGGGTAAATGGAGAGAGAATAGAGGGTACCTTGCCCATTCGGGAGACCAATGGGGACACCAAAATGAAGAATATAGGTCCTTCAGCCCTACCTCACTTCCATGGTCTGACTAGAGAAGATCTTGACACCTTCTTGTTCAAGTTTGTTGTCATTTTTTGAACTTATGACTATGTATAAGACGAGAAAAAGTTGAAACTGTTCCCTTCTACTCTCAAGGACACAACACTGCACTAGTTCATGGGATTACCTAGCAATAGCATCACAACTTGGGCTCAAATGGAGAAAGCTTTTATCAACAAGTATCGAGACTATTCTAGGTCAAAATATATTAAAGAAGAAATATTTCAAATGACCATAGGAAGTGATGAGTCCCTGGAAGACTATGAAGAGAGGTTCCAACTTAGTTACAAAAGGGCCAGGTGTACACTTGACCCTGAATCTCTGAAGTTGGTCTTGCTCAGGGGAATTTAGGAAGACCTTTTATACACCCTCCATCTACTGGCCGGGGGAGACATCTGCCAACTATCCTATGAGGACATAAAGATTGTTTTCAGAAACCATTCTATAGCAGCCAGAAAGAAAGGTAGGGGGATTCAACCGATAGCCAATATCTCTTCTTCCAACTCATCCATTAAAGATGAAATTGGAAACTTGCTAGAAGACTTCAAGAGTGAGATGCTACAGACTCTTTCAATGTAAATGGATACCTTACATATCAAAATAAAACAAAAGGAAGCAGAGAGGGCTTTGGCCATTTTTTTCCCTAGATGCACTAAGAGGCATACTAGGAATGAATGCCCATTGAACTCTATAGAGGTTTGTTTAGTCTGTGAAGAAGATAATTCTACAGATAAGTGCCCTTCATTGCCCAGACCTAAATTTGTATACCAAGGAGCTAAAGGAGTCACTGAACAGATCTATTACATAAACCAAAGGAGGTTGCATGGACCTAGACCATATCAGCAAGGGATGCAAGGGGCATCTCAAGCGTACTACAACCCCAACCAATTCACCTCCATACCTTATTGGGGCCCCCCTGCTCATCCTTCCTAGTCCACACCTCCTCCTTGATCCTTCACATCTCAATATCATTCCCAACCAACCACCCATTCATTTCAATCATATGCTCAGCTGCAACCTCAGTGGAATGCATCTCATCAGGGGTGGAGGCCTCAATACAAATCTCTTCCCGCTCTTCTGCCTCCACCACCTACCCAACCACAACCGTTAGCTTCTGCTCCACCAAGGAAACCCCAAATTCCTGCCCAACCAAATCTGAACCCAAGCAACAAATAGGATCAAAAAGTGTATAGTGGAGAACCATCATGCCCAACTTATGCTATGGAGATTCAAGAAATCAACTTGCAATCCAGGAAATTTCTCCCAGATAGCCATTCTCCACCCAATGAGGTTGAGGAAGATAAAGAGGAAAGCGAACCTAAAGCAAATCCACCCTTTCCTGAGAGACTATCCATGACAATCTAGCCTACCCCAGAAGAGACTAAACTCTTGGGAGAATTGAAACATTTATGTGTGAAGATACCACTTCTCCAAGCCATAAAAGATGTGCCTATCTATAATAGGTTGATCAAAAAGAAGTGTTTTAGGAATCTAGGAAGTCATAAGAGAGATGTCCCAACCATCAATGTCATAGGACAACTGTTTGACCTGATGTTGGGGTAGATAATCTGTCCAAAATATCTGGACCCTAGAAGCCCAATAGTTGATGTCCACATCAATGGAACAATGGTCCCACATACCTTGATTGATTTGGGAGCTACAATTAATGTGATGACAAAGGACACAATTCTCAAAATTAACCTCCAAGGCTCCTTGAGGAAGACCATGACAGTGCTACAGCTAGTAGACTGCTCTGTAGTGACCCCTGAGGGGATTGTGGAAGATGTGATGGTCTCCATTAATTCTTGGGAGTACCCTCCTGATTTCTTAGTTCTCTAGCCAGAGGAAAAGCTCATTGGGTATCCTCTCATTCTGGGAAGACCCTGGTTGGCTATAGAAAATGCCTACATCAGTTGCCGAACTGGGAACATGACCATAAAGAATGGACACATGTCCAAGGAGTTAATCCTATATCCTCCTGCCAAACCCTTGCTAGAACATGATCTACCTCTGTTGTTGGAGGAGGAGGATGAGGATGAAGTTTATTCTGCACCACTTTATACATTAGAAATCACCATGGGGGGGAAACTGCAAGATGAGGATGATATGATTGAAAATTTGATTTAGAATCCACCTCCCAGTGTATCACAATTAGAAGACATAGTAAGAGAAACAAAAAAAAACCCCTCAACTAATCTCTGTGTGGCTGACCCCACTTCCCTCCATGTTAAAAATATAGAGTTCAGCCCAGAAAGAACATTGAAAATCAATCCATGCCTATCTACTTCCCAAGAGGAGCTATGCAGCATACTGAGAAAACATCTATATTCCTTCGCCTGGAGTTATAAGAAGATGAAGGGAGTGCACCATTCAGTATGTAGTCATCATATATACATCAAGGAAGATTGCAAGCCAGTCAGACAGTCTCAAAGGAGGATGAACCTAGCACTTAAAGATATTGTTAAGGAAGAACCGCAGAAATTGCTTGATGCAGGATTCATATATCCCATCTCTGATAGTGAATGGGTCTCTCCTTTGGTGCTAGTGCCAAAAAAAATGGTAAGTGGAGAATCTGTGTCGACTATCAGGGATTGAACAAAGCCACTAAAAAGGACCATTTTCCTTTACCTTTCATAGATCAAGTGTTAGACGTTCTGGCAGGGAAAAAGTTTTCTCCTTCCTAGATGGGTTTAGTGGGTACAATCAGATTCAAATCAACCTGGAAGACCAAGATTAGACCACTTTCACTTGTCCTTGGGGTACCTTTGCATACCATGTCCTTCTTTTTGGTTTGTGCAATGCTCCAGCCACTTTCCATAGAGTAGTATTGACTATATTTTTAGAATTGGTTCATGATGTAGTAGAAATATACATGGATGATTTTACTCCTTACGGATCTGACCTTCAGGAAGCTTTATCTAACCTAGGTGTTGAGAACTGGAAAAGGTATGTATTTACCATTTATTTCTTTATATTTTCCTTTGAATCATAACTTCTTTACACTCTAACATGACAATATGATTAAAGAATTATGGTAGAATTGAGGATATTTGTGACTAATGCAAAATGACTAATTATTGTCTTTTTCTATACAGAAAGTGAAGAAAATGGAAAATCATATTCAGGAGGAAAAGACAAAGTAGAAACAACTGTTTTCCCTTTGACAGGAAGCCATATCCAGATGAGGAGATCAAGATCAGAGCGCATAACCCACGAAAAGGAAGAGGAAACGTAGCATCAGTGCAAAAAAGGCAAAACAATAAGTTGGAGATCAAAGATATGGCGAATCCCTCAGGATCATTTTATCCTGAGGGATTGCTGCTTCAAGACTTATTTGTATTTTTGATACTTCCACCTGGCCATTATAAAAAGGGACAGCGCTGGTAGCCCAGTGGGCAGATATTATTGTCAATTTGTAGAACTTGTTGTTGTAATCTTAACTTTGATCATCGACTCTCTTTAAAGAGCGATAACTGTAACTCTACCATTTATGATTAATTTATAACTCATTTTCTGTTCCATTATCTGATCTTGGAGTAATCATAGCAGTGCTTCCCTGGTGGCTAAGGGCTCGACCCTAGTGGATTCACTTGCTTCTTGTATCATTATTTTACGATTACAGTCATGTGTGGTTTGATTTCCTTTGCATTTCTTTAATTCGCTTTACTCAGTAATGTTTTGTTCCTGAACATTTCATTGAATTGCTCTGTTATATCGAAATCATAATTGAATAGCAAAATTATCATTTACAACCGAAAATATTATGTTGTGCCTTCTGAAACAATATTGCATTATCTAAGTTGGATTCTGGTTTTTATTTACAGTTGTTGTTCCTGTTCATTTATAGTTGATATTGTTGTTCATTTATAGATTGATATCATTGTTCATTTACAATTGCGATTGCAATTCATTTAACTACGGTTCACTTACAATTGTGATTGTTGTTCATTTAACTGTTGTTGAATTATAATTGCAATTGCCATTCCTTTATACATGTGGTTAACGTCCTGTATGCTATAATAAGATTACCGATTCTATAGTCATTGTGTGTTTACACTTAATTAAGTTTTCTATTCAATTTCTGTAGATTTACTTAGATTTGTTGTTTCTTTCTTAGATTGTTGTTCAATTCCTTTATTAGTTAAAGATTGATGTTCAATTCCTTTATTAGGTAAAGATTGTTAGATTTTAGGCTTCTGTGGAAGTTTTTTGCAGTATGATCCGGATTGTCCACAGTCTTTTGTTCATTGAGTCGACGTTTCAAACCCCAAAGGGGGTCCATCATCAGGACAAATAAGAAAGATAGAAGATGAATGAAAGATTTGTTGAGAGAAGAAGACGAGAACCTGGAAATAAATAGACTAAGAACCCTAATTTTTATAAGGGCCGACACTTGATTTCAAGAATTTTAATTAATTAATTATTTAATTATTCAAAAAATGGCTCAGGATTATTTCATATTATCTATTGATTATTTTAGTTATTATTTATTTAACTAATTAAT
>APFE031359885.1:0-11689 GCA_000404065.3 Pinus taeda | reverse complement strand
GACATATGCTCGAAGTGGAGCTTCTATCATTGGATCCACGGAACTATGATAGAATTCAAGACTTCTTCACCAAATATAATGATCTATTGCTGCAACTCAAGGGTTGTGGAATTGACAAATCCAAGGAGGAGAGTCGCCAAATTCTCTCTATTATGTCAAAGCTCGGACCGGAATACTCTGTCTTTGTGTCTACATTTCATTCAGTAAGTCTCGCAACAGGTAAATCCTATACTATGCCTTCTCTCCAAGAATTTATGGAGTCCCTTATTTTTGAGCAAGATAAACACATTGGCATGGGGAAAATCAAGCTTCCAAAAGCGCATGCACTTGCTGTGCATGATAGCAGCCATAATAAACATCACAGATCTGATTCAAGTCAGAAAAATCAGCAGCAAAAAGACAAGGGAAAAGCGCATTCCCATCCAAAGAAGGAAGGGTACACCAGGCCCTTCAATGACTCCTCCGGCTCGAGAAATGAGAAAGGGAAAAAAGGAAACAAATGCACCTACTGTCAAAGAGGATTCCATCCAGAATCCTCTTGCATGAAGAAACAAATTGACTAAATGGCAGAAATCTTTCAGAAGCACAACCTTGGGGACCACATCCCTCAGGGTGCCAAGAAGAAAACTGAGGATCCGCCACATGGGAAAGGTAACAATTTTCATGCTTTAGTTGCAATTAATTCTTCCCCTGATGCATGGATTATAGATTCTGGTGCATCACATCATATGGCTGCTGCAAAGGAAGTCTATTCCTCTTTGGATGCATGCAAAGGTCCTCCCATCCTCATGGGAGATGACTCACCTATTGAGGTCACCAGAAAAGGTAGAGAGGAATTTTTACACGGAAGCTTTGAAGACGTGCTTCATGTTCCAAAACTTTTGGTAAACCTGCTTTCAGTTTTTCATATCACTCATTCCGGCACCAGAAAGAGAGTAGAATTCACTCCAGATGCAATGAATGCAGCTCCAAAATTGCAACCGATGAGGTAAACAATGGAGCCATACTGTATACATTTTCTGAATTTATTGAATCTGAATCCTCCTTATTGCTTACACATGCTGACGATAGTAGTAGGCTTTGGCACGGGAGGTTTGGTCACTTAAATTATAGGTATATGCAGCAGCTAATCAAGAATGAGATGGTGGAAGGCTTGCCAAATATCAGCTTCTCCAAAGGAGTTTGTGAAGGGTGTGTCCCTTGGCAAACATCCTAGAGAAAAGTTTGACACCGGCAAGACTCACAGAGCATCCTCTCCTCTAGATCTGATCCATAGTGATCTCATGGGGCCTTTTCCTCATCCTTCCATCAACAATGCAAGGTATGTGCTTACATTTATTGATGATTTCTCACGGTATACTTGGGTGTATCTTCTCAGGGCCAAATCTGAATTTTTTGCGCACTTTGAAGATTTCAAAGCACTAGTTGAGACACAGTTAGAGAGAAAGATCAAAGCCCTCCGTAGAGACAATGGGGGGGAATATGTTAACACAGCACTTCGGAACCTTTGCCTTCAGTCCGACATACAGTTATAGTACACAGTTCCATACACTCCGCAACAGAACAAAGTTGCTGAGAGAAAAAACCGATCTCTCAAAGAGATGGCTTCCTACATGTTTCATGCTAAGTCACTGCCTTATAAGCTACGGGCTGAAGCACTTAATTGTGATAACTACATCCAGAACAGATCTCCTCATAGGTCTGTCAAGGATCAGACCCCCTTTGAGGCTTGGAGCGGCACTAAACCAGAGGTCACCCACTTCCATTTTTTCGGCTCTCGAGCATGGGCCAGGATCCCCTCTTAAAATAGGAAATCTCTTGATCCACAGAGCATTGAGTGCATCTTTGTTGGATACCCTGATGGTGTGAAGGGATACCGGCTCCTGATTTCCTCTATGTACAAGCTCATCGTTAAGCGAAGTGTCAAATTTGAGGAAAGTCTCTCGCATGCACCTCAATTTCCGCATGTAGACACCTTTTATCTACCTCATGTCTGAGATGATGACTCAATACACTCAGATGCAGGTACAGAGCATGCATATGCCGAGGAAGAGCATGCAGATGCAGAGACAAAGTCTTCAGATACAAATCTAGTGCATGCTTATGATAATCCACATTCAAGACCATATTGGGCTTCCAACAGTGAATCATAATCCCCTATCATAAAACAGAGAACAAGGAGCTTACGTGAGATATATGCACAAGACCACCCAACTGCTAGAAATGGTCTTGTGGGGGATAATTCTGATCTGCAGAGGACTAGCTCAGAGTTTATTGAGCCTCCTCTTGTCCTCACTGCCACTGAACCATCGCCATCCTGACATTGTCATTTGGTTCAGTCTTCTGATCCATAGTGTTACGCTGAGGCTGCTGGGCATCCATCTTGGGAGTCTGCCATGGAGGAGGAGTATAACTCCCTCCTCAAGAACCAGACCTGGGATCTGGTCCCCCTTCCTTCGAGAAGTAAACTTGTCCGATGCAAATGGGTCTACAGGACCAAGAGCGCTACAGATGGGAAAATCACCAAACGGAAAGCGAGGCTAGTATATAAAGGCTTCCAACAAGTGCATGGTATTGATTATGACGAGACCTTTTCTCCAGTAGCAAATATTGATTCCATACGCCTTACACTTGCCATTGTGGCTGCCCAGGGATGGGAAGTACATTAGATGGATGTGAAGAATGCATTTCTTCACGGAGACCTATCAGAAGAGATTTACACAGAGAAACCACTTGGTTTCATTTAGGATTCATCTTTGCTCTGCAAACTGAAGAAATCTCTCTATGGCCTTAAGCAGGCCCCAAGAGCTTGGTATGCGAAGATGGATTCTTTTCTCTTATCACAAAACTTTGAAAGATGTAAGTATGATCCAAATGTTTACGTGCTTAGGACACATGATTCTCTTCTTATCTTAGTTTTGTATGTGGATGATCTCTTAATCACCGGCAGCTCAGCTTCAGCCATCACTATAGTGAAGAGGGCCTTGCATGGTAGGTTCTTGATGACAGACATGGGTCCATTACACTTCTTTCTTGGTCTTGAGATTAGCCAGGATGTCATAGGCATCAAACTCTCTCAGGCTAAGTATACATGGGATCTCCTGGAGAGATTTCGCATGACTGACTGCAAGTTAGCACCGACTCCTTTTCTGTCTAGGGCCAACCTTGAGGATGGAGGTGACACTCCATTAGTTGACAGCACTCTCTACCGACAGCTAGTGGGGAGCTTATTGTACCTCACCCACTCCAGACTAGATCTCTCATATGCATTAGGGGTAGTTTCCAGATACATGCAGGAGCCACATGAGCTACACTGGAATGCTGCCAAGTGCATCCTCCAATATGTGTAGGGCACCATCACCTTCGGGATTCACTATGTAGCAGGCACTGCATTGAATCTCCTTGGCTTCACAGATTCTGATTGGGTGGGAGACAACATTGATCGTAAGTCCACCTCCGGATATTCACTCAATCTAGCATCTGGCCCTATCTGTTGGTCGAGCAAGAAGCAGGATGCTATTGCTCTCTCTTCAGCTAAGGCCGAGTACAGAGGAGTATTCAACATCACCATTCAGGCTCTGTGGCTACAACACTTCCTCACTTAGTTGGGCACCCAGTGCCACCAGCCCATTGTCATCTGGTGTGACAACCAGAGCACTCTCAAATTTTGCAGGGATCCAGTGCAGCGGCAGTGGACAAAGCACATAGCGATCCATATGCAATACATCAGAGACTTAATACATGATTGGGTCATTGATTTGCAGTTCTGTCCTTCAGCAGAACAAACTGCAAACATCTTCACCAAGACATTCACTGAGCAAAATTTTCGCTCTCTGCGTGATCATCTTGGACTGAAGGACACAGTTGGTTAGCAACTGTCTTTTCTTCCTCTTTTCTTTTGATTACATTGTATTTTGAGGGGGGGTTTTTCCCACGAGGTTTTTCCTCTTTCCTCAATTTTAGTACAAGTTGCACTGTATTTTGGGTGACCTTTGGCCTTAGTTGCCAGGGTCCATTTTCTATTTTTCCCCATAGTGGTGTTCAGGGGGGGTGTTGGAACTACTACACACCTACATGCTGACTCTTAGTTAGAGAATGGGACTACATGCATGATTCCTTTTGCATGATTTACTCCTTGATTTGCTCTTTCTTTAACTCTGAAACTGATTAGTTCTTCTACATGATTTACTCCTTCTTTCACTCCACAACTAGCTAGTTCTCTCCGGAACTTGTTGTAGGTGTTGTGTATTCTCATTGATCACCACTATGGTGCATTACCTTGGGACCTTCACCTAGTAATGCTATATCATGAGCATTGTAACCTATTTTCTAATGAACCATTCTTTTGTTCTTTCGATTTTATTTTAGTGTTTTTGCTCTGCAAAGCTGTGTGTTCAACCTTTACTAGCTAGATTCATCTGTGCAAGTTTTCTAACACATTTACACATACTCGTGTTTGTCATCCAACCAAAGCAGACGAGACCTAATATCTGCTTCTTCGCTACCATTTACATAGTCCATTCTTGAAACGCCATTTCTATCTTCAAAATTCAAGACGCCACCTGTTGCACCCACACCACTGCCTAAACCACCACCATGATGGCGCTTATGTGGCCTTACCGTTCTATTCGGATCTGCTCATTGAATGTAGAAATTACGCTCATTGAAAGGTCAAGAGAGCTCCCAAGGTTAGGTACAACCCTGTCAAGCGTGCATATAAGCTCATCCTGGACAATACGCGTAGCCTTAATGCGCTCCGCCAACTTCTGCCTTTTCTCCTTGAAGTAGATCAATTCATCATCTCCCTCAATGCCCATAAGTACTTTCCTTTGAATTAGCGACAGGACAGAAATGTAACAAACCAATTTTCCTTTGAATTAGCGACGAGAAAGAAAGGTACCAAATCAATTTTCATTGAATCAGGTACGACATATATCTATTTTAAATACTCATTTAACAATGATTAACGGGGGGATATTTATTTTAAATATGGCTTTAATATGATGAAACGACATATGCTTTTATGAATTAACATTATTTAATTTCAATTTTAATGATAAACTGACTATCTATTTTAAATACAGATTTAACATGATGTAGCGACATATTTTTTTATGAACGAACACTATTTAATTAATTTATTTTTTGCACTGATATGAGCAAAATTTCAACTTTGATGATACTTTGACATAGTTACACATCATATTGAGCTATAGAATAAACCTATTGATTCAAACACAACACCGTATCCCAAAACTACTCACGAAAACCCAAATCATACCAAAAACCAGAAAACATGTTACGCTCCCAAACCTGAAAAAGCATATTAAACATCTCAACGAAATATATATGACATACAACAATGTAATTCTTTTCAAAAATTATAAAGAAAAACAAAATTTTTATATCTTAAATTTTAATAATATTAACTTTCCGTAAATCACCAACTCTTCAAATTTATTAACAATAAATTATCCATTACGAAATTTATATAAACTTGACAATATTTAAATACATTTCCACTGCGGAGTGTGTATAGCTTAATTGAACTGTTAGATGTGAGGGTGGGATTGTGCGATCCCATTTCACAGTTTAATCTTAAATACTTTGAAATGAATGTAAATTCATAGTTGTTAAATGTTACTAGTTCAATCTCTTTTTGAGGTGTTGAGTTTAATTATTAGATAAGTTGAGTTGAATTATTAGATTTCACAATGTAACTTTACTTGATTATGCGTTATTGAATTAAGATGTTATATGTAATATTTGTGCTTTAGTTACAATTTTATTTTAGAATGTAAACTTTACACACTTTGAAATAAATGTGAAATTATAAAAATGCTTATTTGTCAGATGCCAAATCTCATTTTTATTTGAGAGTGAAAATCTTCATTTTTTTGGAGGCAATTTAGTTGAAGTTATTACATAAAACATGTTTTTAAGATACAACTTGAAATTAGTGAAAACTTTGAAGGATGTTGCGTCAACTATATATCTAGGGTTTTATTACTTTCCATAAAAAACTTTATTCAATAATATATATATGTGTGTGTGCGTGCTTAGTGACAGTATGATGTACTTATTGTTGTTGGCTATACTCTCATATTCCAAAAGCCTAAGGGATTATTAAATGTGCGTGCACCTAACTTCTTCAAAATGATGTCATATTATATGGGTTACTCAAAACTACTTGGAAAATTCCATCCGCGTTGGACATGCTAATTGCCATTATTTTTGGTAACTGAAACTTCAAATTTCAAAATATTATCCTTGCTGGACATTGTACAATTATTTTTTCACTCCTGTCATAGCCATATACGTACAATAATTTTATTCTTGCCTGACAAGTTCAACACCCATAGTATTTAGTAAACCCTTATTCAAAGGATATGTTCGGATCAAAGACAACACTTTACCCTAATTGTTAAATGAAGTTATTAGAAGCCAAACTCAAATAGAGATTCATAGCTTCTTGGGCTTTGCTAATTTCTACTAAAGATTCATGTTGGGGTTCTCTTATATTGCCTGGTCCTTATGTTGAGTGACCAAGGGAGTAGAAAAAACGATTTTTTTTGGCCTGAGTCACAATAGAAGGCATTCAATGATTTGAAACACCACCTTTTCTCTACGCTAGTCCTCTTGCAACAACCATATGATATTGAGATAGGTTCCTTTGACTATGATATTGGTGTATAAAGCTCGCATAAGAGGTTATTCTCCTCATTGTAGATGAATAGTGTTAGGCACTACAATATGTAATGAGTTGATTAGAAGCTATCAGTTATAGATTGGATTAAAATTCAAATTCAAAACTAAAGATTAAGTTAAGAAAACATGAAACAAAAATCTATTTAATCACATTGGCTTGAAATGTAAAGCACACCTACTTGAATTATGAACACTTTGGATTAGCCATTTACTAAGACTTATCACACAAGCCAAAGTGCTCTACGCAATCATGTTCAAAAATATCAAGTACACACTTGCTTGGAAATGACATTGATCAAGAGGTTTTAATCCAAGGGATTGATTAATTCACTAGGGCCTTCCCTGCTACTGAAGGCAAGTGGACACTCTGGTAGTCTTTTATTCAATCTCATAGATTTGATATAGTACTAATTGAAAAGCTAAGAATATGCTATGACCTTTTCCATATGTGAGAGTGAAAATGGGTGGTCACTCATAACATTCTACTCATCCTCTTAATTATTATGTTCCCAAACCATTGATTTAATCTAAGGAAAGAAAGGAATGAATACAAGGAACTACGTTGCTTGTTAGCCCAATGCTAAGTAAAAATGTTGTCAACATGGTTGTAGCCTTCTTCACCAAGAAAAGTGGTGAATGGCACTTCTAGTACCTTGCTCAACTTTTCCAAATAGATTTCTCTTAAAAAAACCAATTATCTTATGATAAATAAGACTCATAAGCACACATAAGTCTACAATACATAACCAACAATATATTCTAATGATGCAATGTTTGAATGAAATAGTAATATATTAGTGAATGTGGTTGCTATGATATGCTTGTGACATATAACTATGATATCTAGTGAAATGTAGCTATGATATCCAATGAGCTCACACTTAGAAAAACTAATATAAATAAACCAACTAAAACAACATTAAAATTACTAAAAGGTAAATGATATAACCAGAAAATAATTATTAAAAACAATGAACTAAGAACTAGTTTATAAACATGAATATACAACAAACTAGGAAGCTAGTTTATAAATAACTTTGCACATGAGTTTGTAAAATATAATCTGAACATATGAACAAGAGAAATATGACAATAAACTAAATTAAAAGAAAATATATACCTAAATTATCCATAGTAACGAAATATAATGCACTAGCTTGAGTGATGGTGGCCCCTCTATAGCTCAACAAACACACTTAACTTCTACTAGTGATTGAAACTCAAAGGCACTCCATGAATTTGTTAAAATAGACTAAAAACATGTCTAAAAACAAATTTTAAGCTCTCAAGTCAAAATTCAAAGTATCAACAATATAAACATGTTTTGGCAAGCAAGGTTTGCTTTCCTTTATAGGCAAAAAGATAACCAAATGCCCAAAAATATTCCTTGCTATTAATTACAACCTATTTTAGAGATAAAATATGATCAATTTAACATTCTTGGGTGCTCAAATCATGGATTGGATCTCAAAAAGTTAGATCTGTTATGATTTGCCAACTTGTGTTACATTTTTCCTGTTGGAGTGTCCACATTAACTTGATACTTTGGGGATATTTTGAGTCAAACGAATGAGAATATCACCATCTTAGGACATCAATAAACAAAACCCATGTTTTAGAATTTACCCAAAACCCATGTTTTAGAATTTACCCAAACCTATTGTGAGTAACATAACGAAGGATGATTTATGAATTCTAGTGAAATATGAAAAAATATGTTGTAATGTAATTATTTTCATAAAAATTAAAAAATTAAAAATACCATTAAAATACTTTTGGAAATTGATTACGTGGGAAAAATATGAGAAAATGTCCTCATAAATGACTTAGAGAGGTGTTCCTAAGGCCAAACAAGACATAAAACCATAACAAATTTATATCAAAATGGAGGACTAACACATAACATACCTCCAAAAAAAGTGGTTGGGATTGTTATTTTAAATGGCTTACTAGTCATTATGGTTTTTCTTTGAAACATTATGATGTTTTTGTGTGGTTTTTCTTTGAAACATTATGATATTTCTTACAAAAACATGTTGTAATGTGGAGAATGGGCTTTGAAACTAAGAGATGATTCTACTAACAACCCGAAGTTATATTACTGTTTGCTCTATTTCAAATTTGTTGCTTTGTCTCTTTTCTAAAACAACTTCTTCTTTTATTCTCTTTCTTTGTCCCATATATTTGTGTAGGTTTCACAAAATTTGGTCCACTTTCTCTCATTTCTTTGATAATTTGGTGATGCTCCTTATTGGGCATCATTCCCTGTTGATGTGAGTCCAACAATTGGTTTCATATATCTTATTTTTCCTTTACCCACTCATCAAAGTTATCCACTTGTGTGTCCTTATCTTCCACCTTTTTCCACTCAGTATGAGTGGTCACATATTACAAGCAATGTGTGTATACAATATATTTGTATTTGTATAAATGTCTTGATATGTAAATAGGTTATAGAATGAATGTTGACTTTTTTACAATGAAGGCCTTGGCTTAAATATAGTTTTGGGTGCATTTTCACGAGGTGTCGTGATCTTTGATCATGCCCATCTACATAATTAATATTTAATTATAGTTATTTTATTTTTTTTATACATAACATTGTCTTCCCCTCAAAATAAATTATTTGTAACCAAAGCATAGATAATGAGGGATTTTGTTGACGAAAATATTCTATCTCCCAAGAAACTTCTTCTTTTGATAGGCTCTTCCACTTATGAGGTACTCTTTAATTACTCAGGAATGTAATTGATTTTCTTTGGTGGAAATGATATCTTTTGGTTATAATGCAACTTCTCCCTTGTAATCCAATGTATGAATTGGTGTTTGTGCTATTTGATGTTTATGCTACACCATTTTTAGACAAGAAACATGGAAATTGTTATGGACACAACTTTTTTCAGGTAATTAGCATAAGCTACTTGATTGATTTCCTTGAAAACTTGATATGACCCATGGAATTTAAGGGATAGCTTATTTTTTCCCTATTATTTTAATGATCACTATTTGTAAGGTCGAAGCTTTGCATATACCCAATCTCCTTCAATTAATTTTGTTTCTGACCTACATTGGTCAACTTGCTAATTCTTGTGCTTTCTTGTTGTATTTAGGTTTTCCTTTAGTGTTTGAACAAATTTTTGGTTCTCCTCCCATTGGTCCTTTAATTTAGAATTTTTATATCATTTTTGGCTAACACCTTCCATTTAGGGGGTGCATAACTATAGAGATATTGAAATGACATCATTTTTGCTTAAGTGTGATAAGTAGCATTGTACCACCATTTTGGTATATGTAGCCATTTGAACCATTTTATTTATTTATCTATTACAAAACAATGAAGATTCACTTCCAAACATTTATTGACAATTTTAGTTTGGCCATTTGTTTTGGAGGTGGCAGGTTAAGCACGTGCTGAGGGATGTCCAAATTTGTTTGAAGAACTCCTTCATGATTTAATTTTGACATCCCTGCCACAAATAATGATCTTTGGAAACCCATGCAATTTGTAAATATTTTTGCAAAATATTTCTACAATTTGTTTTTCTTATTCCGATCTCTTTACACCCATGAGATGTGCAATGTGCATATTTAGTGAATCGGTCTAGCACCCAACGATTCTATGCTTCCCATTCAACATGGGTAGCCCATATGAAGTCCATCGATATTTCAACTCGTTTATGGTTTGGAATATGTAGGGGTTGGAGAAATCTTGACATCATAATATTTTCGTTTTTGTTTCTCCATAATTGATCGCAATCTGATTCCTGCATTCAACACTTCCTTTTTTTTTCGAGCAATCATGGTAAAGATTCATTCACAAACCAACACAAACATCTATATATTTGGTTCTGTGCATATATGTCTGCAAAGCATGCTGGATTTACGTAAGTTTTAGCCATGAAAATTTATCATATTTCATCTCTATTAGTGTTAGGTAGGGAAAAGACCAATTTGCCAGACGTGTTCAGCGTAAGATCTTTACTTAAAAATTGTTCCCAATGATCAAAATAATATAGAAATAATAATAAACCCATATAAATTTTCTGACTGGCCAATGCTTTAGAATAAAATAAATGGCAATGTCTTATCTGTATGCCCTCATTTTTGCACAAATATACGCCTCCGTATACATATGTGAAAAATACATAGGTATCGCAATTACCGGTTCCCTTTCATTCTGCACAGGTTCGGGATTTTGAAATCCAACCTATTTCTCATGTTCCACGGTTAAGACCTGTTCATCTTTTGAATGAAAAATCGATCCTTTTTCACTGATATGTTGCTTCGTGACGGTTAATTGATTCATCAATCCATCTCTTAGAGCCCCCCATCCGTTTATGGAAAAAACCCAGTACCTAAAGTTAAAAACCAATGGGCCTCACGTCCTAGGCCTGCTCGCCAAAACCCAAATCATACCAAAAACCAGAAAGCATGTTAAACTCCCAAGCATGTTGAATGTTGAATGTGACTAGTTAAATATGAGGTGTTGAGTTGAATTAGTAGATGTGATAGTGTAACCTAACTTGATTATGGGTTGTTGAATTGAGTTGTTATATATAATATTTGCACTTTAGTTGTAATTTCATTTTAAAGTGTAAATTTTAAACACCTTGAAATGAATGTAAAATTATAAAAGTGTTTTGTTGTTATATGTCAAAGCTCAACTTTATTTGAGAGTGAAAATTTTCAATCTTTTTGAGGTGATCTAGTTGAAATTATTAAATAAAACATGTTTTTAAGATAGAACTTGAAATTAGTGAAAACTCTAAAGGATGTTGCTTCAACCATATATCTAGGGTTTTATTACTTTCCATAAAAAACCTCATTCAATAGTTGATCCAGATTTAAACAGGAACACAACAAATTACAAACATAGCCATAAACATAGAGATGCAGTGGAAATAATACTTCATTTCATTAATGTAAAATACTGAAATATGCTTACAAACAACAATGGAAATAAACCAACTAGGGCGATGGT
>APFE031359884.1:50255-83362 GCA_000404065.3 Pinus taeda | reverse complement strand
AAGTTAAAACATACCTGTTCCCGCCAAGTGATGGTACTTGCATCGGTCCACACACATCAGAGTGAACAATTTCCAATGGTGCTTTTGCCCTTATACTCTTTCCTGCTGGAAAGCTTTCTTTATGCTGCTTGCCCAATATGCAGCCTTCACAAAGGCTGTCCGGCTTTTCAATCAACGGCAATCCTTTTACCATTCCTTTTCTGTGCAACAAATTCAGGCCTCCGAAATTGAGATGTCCAAATCTCAAGTGCCACAACCAATTCTCATCTTTCACTTGTTCCTGAAAGACTTCTTGTGTTACTGCTGCAATAGTTCTTCCTTCATTCAAATCTGCCTTGAGTTTGAGAGGAAACATTCTATTGCTGGTCATCTGCACCTGTGCAATGATCTTCTTACTTGGAGGTATGTCTGTGATTGTACACATGTCATCTTTGAAGAACACGTTGTAACCTTTGTCAATGAGCTGCCCAATGCTCAAAAGATTACATTTCAGCCCAGGTACATAGTATACCTCTGGCACAGTCATTTGCTCTCCATTTCTTGCTCGGATACTGACGCTGCCTTTACCCTTGACAGCTATCTTACTATCAGTCCCTGTTGTTACCTCAGATTTCACATTTTCATCCAGATTGGCAAACATTGCAATATTTCCAGTCATGTGATTACTACAACCTGAGTCTAAGAACCAAACATCTTCTTGTTTGTCTTGTGCTATGTTACATGTTAACAACACATTCTTTGAGTTCTTATTTTCTTCATTTGCAAAATTAACATTCTACCTACTATTCATGTCATTTTGTTTCTTCCTAAATTCATTGGCATAGTGTCCATATTTCTTACAATAATGACATTGGACTTGGGATTTGTCATACCTTTGTCCATGAGCTTGTTGTTTGCTTGAACCTTCATCTTGGTTATGATTGCAGCTCCTTCCGCTTGTGCTTGCAGGATAATATCTGCCTCTGTTTTGACTTCTTCCACGACCTCTGTTATTTGCTCTGCCTCGGCTTCTTCTTTGGCTGAAAGACATCTGAGTCTTGAATGCTTGCTCAAAAGAGGAATCTGTTCCTCTACTAAGTCTGTGTTCATGAGACATAAGAGAAGCACTCAGTTCATCTACCGTGAACTGTGAGAGATCTTTTGTTTCTTCTATTGCTACCACAACAGCTTCAAACCTTGAGGGTAAACATCTCAAGATCTTCTCTACGACCCTTCTTTCTTCAAGGATTTCACCATGAGATCTAATCTGGGTTATCAACCCAATAACCTGAGTGAAGAATGAATCTATTGTATCAGATTCCTTCATGCTGAGTGTTTCAAAATCTCTCCTCAACATCTGCAACTTTGCAGTCTTCACCTTCTCCATGCCTTGATAGGCAGTTTTGAGAATATCCCATGCCTCTTTAGATTTTGTTGCTGCTGCAATCCGTGGAAAGATACTTTCATGTACTGATTGGAAGAGGAAAAACGGGGCTTTGGCATCCTTCTTCTTGTCACTCTTCAGCTGGTCTCTTTCTGCTACTGTCAAAGCAGCCAACGCTGTTGCATCTGCAGGTTCAGCATAGCCAGTTTCAACCAGCTCCCATATTCTTTGAGAAGCAAACAATGCTTTCATTTTTATGGACCAATCACTATGATTTTTCCCATTAAACTGTGGCAGTTGGGAATTTGTCAAACCTGTTCCAGCATCTGCCATCTTAACTCTGTCTAGTTAAAGAAGAGATACTCACTGTAAATTAAAAATAAGCAAAAACTTTCTCTACTGGAAAAATCTGCTCTTTAAACTTCTTACAGCTCCTACAGTGAAAAACAAACTCTGTTTTCGACTCACTGAGTGCCTAGACTAGCTCTGATACCATGTTGGAATTTTCTGCTAAATTCCTTAACAAACAGACAACACAAAACTGCTCTGTTTCTGCTCAGAAAACTGAAAATTTCGTTTTCTGGACTTGGTGTTGTAGCAACAGGATTCGGTGTTGCAGCAACAGGATCCTGGTGTTGCAGCAACAGGAAACGGTGTTGCAGCAACAGGAAACAGTGTTGCAGCAACATGATTCTGGTGTTGCAGTAACAGGAAACGGTGTTGCAGCAACAGGAAACTGTGTTGCAGCAACAGGAAGTTGGTGTTGCAGCAACACGATTTTGACGCTAAGTCACTTTAAGAAGTTGGGCGTCAAAATCACTTATAAATTTACAGTGAGACAATTGACGCTTGGTATAACAGCAACTAAAATAAGTGGCGTCAAATCACTAATAGACTTATAGAGTAAAATCAAAGTGTTTTTGACACTTGGTGTAACAGCAACAGAAAATCAGCAAAACAGTAAACTTGTATTCGTGAACAATAAACAAAACTGGTACAGTAAACTTAGCTATTACAAGAGGAACACTTCAGTTCCAGAAATCGATTTTCTATCTCAGAAAATCGCAGGTTCATCACTGCTGTGCATTTACAGAAGAGACACAATCTTGTTCTTCTAACCTTCTCTCATAAACAGAACTGCTGTTCTAAAATTCTTACACTCACACAGAAAACAAAACTGCTGTTCTTTTCTGCTTACGCTGCCTCTCTTACACTGCCTGGTAATAGAACTGATGTGCGTTACATTTATAGGAAAATAAATATCTGAAGTTAAACTATAAAGTAAGCAAAATATCTGCTGATATTTATCTTTGTATTTATTGCAGAAGAGGCGGTGATGTCTTTCTCGGTGGAAATAAGTCGGTTGCAGGGGAATTAATTTCTGCACATTTAATGTTCATTTAAAGTGCAAAATATCAGTGGACTTTTGCGGCTTCCGAATAACTGCTGAAATCAGATCTTTGTTCAGCATTTATGTGATGCAGTTGGAATTAAATTCCAACAGCCTTGAACTAACTTAATTGGATACCTCTGTTGAATGACATCGATAAATCTGCTCTAGTCTGTTGTTTAATTCCTCCTCAAACCTTGCCTTACCACTAATTTACATGTACAACTACAAAAGGAAACTAATTTGCATGCAGTTCGAAAAGTGTACTATTGTTGGAACAGGAGTTAACCTTAGTGGGGAAAGGAGATCATTAAATGGAAGAGAAACTTAGGTGAAAACTGATAAGATTTCTGGCAAAACTAGTTTCTGGGCACCTAACACAAGAACCAGCCTATGAGATGACGTTTCCGTGCCTTCTCTTTTCTAGAGCTGTTTTTCCAAAGAAGGTTGACCATGTAACATAGGGTATAAGGGAAATGAAGGGGGAGTTTGTGCTCCCGTAGATTCTTTTTTCTTCTTGAGAAATTCACCATTCTCATGAGATCTTTTTGAATGAGGGGCTAGCAAGATCAACAAAAGGAAATAGGTAAACCATCTAGACGAGGGGATTTATCCAAGTCAAGCTACCATAAGGCCTCAATTAATTTGTCCTCTTCTATCGACTTCATTAGATGTAAATTTTTATATTTAGAAGCAATGGAGGGAAGACAGGAGATGAACGGCGTTGCCCTTAAGCGATTCTTGTCTTTGTCTTTGGAGTATAGATTTATGAATAATGTGAAATTCTTGTTTCATTTTAGGTAAAAAGGAAATTATTTGCTAACTTTCTGGAATGCCTTCCTTGACCCAATGCTTGCTTTCTTGAGCCTTAGCCTATATTTGGAAGAAATTTGTGTTATTGTCTCCTTCCTTTAACCAAATTTTTCGAGACTTCAACTGCCAATACTCTTCCTCCTCCTTGTTGAGAGTGTATAAATGACTGCTTATATGCTTCTCCTTTTGAACATGTTGATCATTGATCAAGCTTGACTGAATCTAAGCTTGATGGATCTATAACAATTTTAATAACTAGAATTTTTCATGCCTAGCTGACATGTAATTTTTCTTAGTCCATGAACAAATAACTTGCTTAAGGGATTTACTTTAGTTTCCCAAGAAACATAGGAGAACCCTTGACTACAAGGGTTTAGGCTTGCTTTATTAAAGCTATATCTCTTTCACTCTAACGCCATTCAGGATTGAAGTGAAAAGGGATTGGACCTAAGTGTTTGGAGGGATCAATGCTTTTTTCAATGTTTATTCCAAGTTAGAAGAGAAGCATTTGATACCTTTGAAATTCTAGTTGTTCTGTATAAGAAAACGATCGAATCTAGCTGTTATGTCTCCTAGTCCACTTCTCCTATTAGACAATGTGAACTTCCCTTTTTCTGGGAAAATGTCCATCTCATTCCAAAAACTTATGAAATCGTCCATTTTTTCATGTAAATGATCCCGAACAACTAATCCTTCTCACTTTTCCGAAGAGAGAAGAGTACTGTTGAAGTCCCCTCTTAAAATAACAATCTTTGTGCCATTATTCCTCCTTTAATCTTGTAAGAGGTTTCGATAATTCTCCTTTTTTGTTATAGCTGACAGGGGCATAAATGTTGAGGGAAGAGATTACTTCTTTTAAGTTAGTATCCTATGAACTTACTGCTATCCAAAACTTCATTTTAATGTTATGGATGAACCTAAGGTTAGAGATCGACCAGAGGATGCATAGGCCACCCCAGGTACCATAAGAGCTTTGAGGAGCCCTACCACTATTGTTTCAAAATGTATTCGCTCAACTAAAGTATCTTGTTCAACCAACTTGGTTTCTTGTAAGAATAGAACCTATGGTTTTACCATTCTAAATATGTCTTTAATTGCCTAGGAATTTGGAGGGTTTCCCAAACCCCTTATGTTCCAAGAAACTGCTTTCATTTATATTTTGAGGCAGATGACTTACATCCTCCATATATTGGGTTTCCATTCTATCCGTTGCTCCCATTCATTACAACCTTTCTAATTTGAAATTGGTTCCCCAACTTGATATTTTGCTTTTTTTCGAACTTCCTTGCTTTTGTGTTTGAGGGCCTTCCTTTTTCCTTGATATTTTCTATTTCCATACTTCAAGATTCATTGCACGATTTTAGTTCCTTTTTGTGCACTTGCTGTGAGAACTTGATTGTTATATTGTTTTCTTCCTTATTGTGCTTTTGTTCTGCGCTCAATAATTCTCCCCTTTCTCTCAGCGGAGATAGGTGACTCGAAGATTTGGTGAGATGGAGCTTGAATAGGATTGTCTAGAACAGGCACAACAACTTGAGTTTCCGCAACTTAATTTTCTCTTGTTTCTTCCTCCATGACAAATTCTTCATCTTCTATTACTTGCACCATAGCACTGGGTCTCCCTGGGATAAAATGTCAAAGTGTTTGCTGTTTCTTTCTCTATGACAAATTCTTCATTTTCTGTTACTGGCACTATAGCATTGGGGTATCCCTGGGATAAAATATCAAAGTGTTTGCTGGAAGAGGAAGATATATTCTGAGTTCAGGTAATTGAATTTCTTGAGCCTCCTATCCCTTTGTTTTCTCCTCTTTTCTTAGTGTGCCACTATTCTTCATGGATAGAGGCAGATCCATATTTACTTTGAACCTTGTTCTTCTTGCAATTTTCATAGTCATAGCCGCTCTTACACTTAAAAAGAAGTTGCTGATTGTCTAACAACTGAACGAAGCTCCGTTCGTCCTGAGTGAAGATGATCTCCCAGGGGAAACCTTTCTCTAATTCAACTTCGACACATATCTTCACGGAGGAGAAATGCTGACATTCGGTTCATCTCTATCAAGATATTGGTGAATGCCATTCCCAATGGCTTTCAGACATTTTTTACTTTAGCAGGTGAGTTGTAGACGTGAGAGTTCCACCCACACAGGAATTCCCTTGAGAACATCATCATCAAGATTGAAGTCGAGAGACCAGTGAATCAAGTACATGCCTCTGGAATCGAAAAAATATGTACCTCTATGGAATACCACATTCTGATCTTCATTGAACCCAAAAAGTATGGTGAAAAATCCATTTCCCACTGCATAAACAACCAAGTTTTCTTTCATCATTGGCCTCCACGATTTGTCAGCTCATTGTTCTACTGATTTAGGGGAGGGTCGCATTCACATGAAAATCTAAAGCTGCCGGGATAGGACTCTGAAGACCGTAAAAAAAAAATGGAAGACAGATAAGTTCAAAAAAGCCCTGTTTCTTATTGTTTTTGTTTAAAACTGTGTACTAATTTTGTATCAAGTACGGTAAAGAAAACACATCTTTACATGAGGATGAGGATTGTCTATTTGGCAGTGATTTTCAGAATATGTAAATGTCTTGAAACATATGCAGAGCTTATAGTATCTCTTTGAAAATCTGATAATTTTGAGTGATATTGAAAACTTAGTTTCACAATTGACGCAAATTGTAGATTATAGTTCAATTGTATGTATGTAGAATATATTTTACACTATGTAATCTTGTTGTGGAAATTGTGGAAATCACAAGACTTATGAAGACTATTTGTCCTTCATAATTATGTACTGTTTTTAACCTAACATAAAACAGAGGATTTTTTCAGGGAAAAAAAGAACTTCCCAACTAGCTTTCTGTTAGTGAAAGTGAGGGAGGTGTTATTGAGGCTCTAAGGAAGAATCATACAGGGAATATTCACCAATTTTTTTATGAATTTTTGTGGTACCTTTGGCTTGAGGTTAGGCTTGAGATTCAAAATCGAGGCACCAAATGCCTCTTAAGTGGGAAATTTGCAAAGTTTTTCTAGTTAGTTTATGATTTCTTAATTAATTTATATAAAATTTATTAATTAAAGAAAATCTCATATCAACACATATTATGTTAGACATGTAATATTTATAAGTAATGATTTGACCAATAGTATTGCTAAAATACTCTATTTACAAATTAAAAATTCCCATGATAAAGTGAGTTTTAATTCATATACTAACTAATATATATATAAAGTTTGGCTGAGACTAATTTTCATTAAATCAAATATATCATCTTAAATTATAAAAAATAATTGAACTGGTAATTTCACATCAAAAAACACCTTAACAAAACACTCCACAGTCCAATAGACTTAATAATATTTTAAAATAAAATTTTAATTTTCCAATAACTTAATAAATTTTAAAATAAAACTATAATTTAATCAAATTTTATATTTTATATTTTTATAATTTTTTTAAATTTTAAAATGTTGGATACTTATTATTTTTTTAATCGAAGTAAAGTTGATGACTAGCCCCTTCATTAATTTTACTTTTAAAAGTAGTTACAGTTTATTAGTTTATCTAAATCTTTTAGTAACTGAGTAAATCTTCCTCATTTTAATCCTCTTATATTAATTTTCTACTTATTTTATTTTCAGAAATTATTTGACCTTCTAATTAGAATGGTTTATAATTGTTTGATTTTGATGATTATTCTCCTTTACTGATTCAAGTTTTTGAAATATCTATTTTCTTCCGAACGTTATCCAAGGCTTTGACCAGAAAACCTATATAAGGACAAGTTTGCTCCATGAATATTCAGATCTTCGGACCTACTGATAATCCTGAAATCAGTTACTGAGGTTTTCCCAGTAGTTATATTAGCAGTTGCAGGACAAGGCGTGCTTATTTTTCCTCTGCTTCATCCCGCGATTTCAGAAATTCAATTCAATCTTCATTGATTCCCTCTGAGCGGAAATGGCCGTCCAACAGCAAGACATAGCCAGAGCGTCCGTGGTTCCCGATGCACAGATTATTGGGCTTCACTTTGTGAACCAATATTACAGTGTTCTTGTCGTTTCTCCCCAATCCCTATTCAAATTTTACGATCAAGATCGCAGTACACTCAGTCGCCCAATTGTGAACGGTCAAATGTTTTCACTTACTGCTGCCATTCAGCAGCAGATAACATCTGCAGACCGCGATAGATTTAAAATGGAGATCAAAAGAGTCGACTCACAGGCTTCTCACAATAATGGAATACTGGTTCTGGTAACTGGGTCAATTACCTTTATAAACAATGCAACACGCTCTTTCACTCAGGCCTTTTTCCTGGCTCGTCAGGAAAATGGGTATTTGGTACTGAATGATACTTTTAGGTACGTGGATGAAGAACCGCATCAACCAGAGAACAATTTTTCCCAAACAAATGGCTACCCTATAGAACAATATTCAGCCCAAGCTGATCCCGTCTCAGAACCAGATATCGCGTCTGAAATGGAATCTAAGGCTCAGATAAGTGTGGTTAAGCCACCCAAAAAAATGTCAGAGGAGGTACACATGGGGAGGAAAGAAGTCGCATCAGCATCAGCTGGCCAATTGCAGAATATTTCGGCAGCTGGACAGGTTCACAATCAAGGGCAGCCTGCATCTACCAAAGAAACTCCCGCTGTATTTCAAGATGCACCACAAAAGTCTCAGGGTTTAAATGTTAAAGAAAATGCAGCAACAGAGACGGTTGCCTTACCCTCTACTATTAGGGCTGTGAAAGATAAAAGCACTGCAGAAGAAAGTGGGTGCTCTATTTTCATCAGCAACTTGCCTTCTCGTATTACGCCTCGTCAAGTTGAAAAAGAGTTCAGGAAATTTGGGGCAGTTAAGCCGTCCGGGGTTGAAGTTAAGAGTTGTACAGAAGGTAGATCCAGTTACGCTTTTGTTGAATTTGTGGACGCAGCTTCAGTGCAGGCTGCAATTCAGGCATCCAAATCCAGGCATATTCGAATGGGTGCGCGAAAAGTAGCTGTCCGTGCGAAGCTTCCAATTGCTGATAGAGAGGGCTTCAGAAAAGATGGACCAAATACTATTGCTATGCGGTCAAGGATACGGAGAAATAATGTGAACAACATAGGCAGAGAAGTTAGAGTTTTGAAAAGCTAGAATTTAAGGCAAATGTTGGAATGTTGATGCCATTTAAAGCATTCTGCCATTATGATCCTATGTTTTTCTGTCATCTTGGTTATCATAAATAAGAGGCTGCTTCCATAAGTCATTAAGAAAACCTGCACATATATGTACAGTCGACCCATGCATGATTTACATTTACATAGTACGATCTTGATTTGTTGATATATTTACTGCTTAAGACAGATGGATCTTGTCACAAAGCTGCACATGTTATTTATTGATATATTTTTTATGCGAAAAGTATTGTTGTTATATAGTGCGGAAGGCTAAATATATGTTATATAAAGAAAAATGCATTTTTGTTTTTAGAATAATTAAATATTGGAAAAATATTAAAATCGAAGATAAAATTTCGATGTTAAATTATTTATACGTTAATCATATTAAAGTTATTTTATAATATAAAATTCATTTTAAACATAATTTAAATTCAATGATTTTGAAATTATATGTAAATTATTATTCTTGAAATCATGAACAGCGGTAGTTACGAATAATCCTGAAATCCTGAAGAGTGGGAGTGGTTTGATGGTGCGAACATATCGATCAATGGATATTTAAATATAGGTAAGAATTTGAAGTTGAATTTGATTTTGATTATTTGTAGGGCGTTGGTATGACTGAATAAATTGATGGATATTCGAATATAAATAAAATCATGAAGAGTGATAATGATCATGGTACTAGTGACAGAATAAATTGTTGTTTATATATATATCAACTCCTTTAAACATATTAAAAATACGTATCTTAAATTTATTTATATTCAAATCAACAACAATTTCTAATATCTCAAGTTTATATATATATAATATATATTTTATGTATATATAGTTTTAGTATAGTTATTTTAAGTTATAAAATGTGATTTATTTTAAAAAGAGAAAGAATAAATTTTAATTTAAGTAAAGGTAAGTATATAAGAATTTTAAGATTTTATTAAAATATATAAGTACTCTAACACTAATTTAATATTAAATAAAAATAATGTTGGAAAATATACTTTAATATTTAGTAAAAAGAATAGTAAAATAGTTTTAATTAGTCTAAATAGTAAGTAGAAAAGAGGAGAAAGAAAAATTAATAATAATGTAATATAACAATTAATAATTGATGATGATGATGGTGGTGGTGGTTAACCTCCACTAAGACTATACTTTGATCTATTGGACCTAAAGAAAATGAATTATTTTGTTTGATTTAAGATTTTATTCCAATGCTAAAAAGTTGGGAGAGAAGCCTTCCGAGCTCACTATATTTTTGACATGGTAAAAGGCTAGGAAGGTAAGTATTGCAACAAAGATTATGAATGTGGGATCTCATGTGGTTGTACGCGGGGAACTCTAAGAGGAAGCGATTTTCATCATCGATGTTCATATTCTCACACGGATGGCATATTCTTTCCATCCATGGTGTTTTAGGAATTGTCGAACGACCTGTTTCACTATGGGGCTCATGAGAGTTCGTTTTAATCTTGGCCATATTAATTTTCTCCTTTGAGCTAGTTAAAATTGAGAGATACTTTTGATCTTCTAAGGTGGGGTTGATGACCTCCTTATAATATTTTAATTTTCTTTTAACTACTAAGTCTTTCTCACACCACATTTTTTCTTTGAACTTAGAAGTAACAATATTTTTAATGTTATTAATGTTTTTCAATGCAACATTCTCGTCAATCTCCCAATTGTTTAACGAGGCCCTCGTGTCTTTATACCAACCCCATTTAATCCTTAGGTAGTTTTGGCTGGAAGATTCATACCCATGGTAGAGCACGAATCCTTAAGAAGTCTAAGTTTCTTATCAAGATCACATGGGCACCTTGTGAGAAGAACAATATCGTCGACATAGAGAAGAAGGATGATGACTATCCCAGCTAACCTCGTGCGAGCACAACCTGCTTCTTCTAAACAACCTTCTAGCTTGTTGATGTAAATGCCAAATAGGGTAGGGGAGAGGGGGTAACCTTGCTTATCTCTAATATTACAATTAATATCTTTTGACCACCCCTCATTTCTCTTTAACTTGGCAGTTACATTCTCGTATAACCTTATAGCGGCAGCTCTCAACTCGAAAGGAACCTTTAGCTCTTCTAATCTATTCCATAAGTTGTTTCTAGGAATCGCATCCAAAGCCTTTCTAAAGTCCACAAAGAAGCAGTAGAGATTGGAATGATCATTGTGGCATTCCTCCACAATGATCCTATGTGTAACGAGGCAGTCCATTTTTGAGTGCTGCCTTCCAAAACCTGCTTGGCCTTTAGCTCGCTTACCTTCACTTTCAAGCCATATGCTCAACTTCTTTTCCAAAATAATACCATATAACTTGGCTAAGAGAGGGTTGATCATAATTGTTCGATAATTAGAGGGGTTATTTGTATCCACACATTAAAAAATAGGGATAATGAGGCTTTGAGTCCAAGGCTTAAGGAACCCTTGCTTCACTGCTTGATTGAAAAGCTTGTGGATGTGAGGGATGAGGATAAGACCTCCAATTTTTAATATTTCCACCTAGTAACATTTAATGTCCTTAGCTTTACCATTTTCCAGGCATTGAACCCCAAAATCAATGTCTTCTAATGAGAAAACTTTGTTTGTTGTGAGCACGGTTTCAAAGTTATCCATGACACTTGAAGATTCATAAAGCTTTTTAAGGTGGGAACTCGAGTCGTGTAAAGCAATTTTATTATTATCTTTAGTTTTCCTAGTTAGAATCTGCATCTAGAATTTCTTAGGAGCTACCTTCGAGAAGTGTAAGAGATTCTCTTGTGTTTTATGAATATACTGCCTTTTCTCGCATTTAGTTAGGGCTTTGTATATTTTTATCTTGCCAATTTTAAAAGCTTCATCAACAACTTCCTTAATTTCACTCCTCGTACTTTTACAATCTTTGTCATACCATGGGTTGGTTTTGTTGTTTCTTTTATTACTTGAAACTTCAATTGAGAACTTGTTAATAGAATATGAGAGGGTTGTAGTAAAATTAGGATAGAGCTCTTCTATGTTGCCTATACTAGATAAAGAAAGCAAATTAGTTTTTAATTCATTTGGAAAGAGATCATTTTTGTTTCTATAAAAGATTAAGTGCTTTTGTCTATAAAGATTACCTTCTATGATATCTCTATGCATGACAAAATTGAGAGTTATAAGTAAAGGCCTATGACCAGAGTGAGGCTCATGATCATTTAAGATGTCAAAATTTATTATTTGGTTGTATAAAGAGATATTGGAAATAACATAGTCTACCATGCTACTACCAAGCCCATGGATGCATGTGATTTGGCTAGAATTGAGCCACTTCTTTAGATCGTTGCAAATTATGAGATCCTGAGCACTACAGAGCTTGACTAGCTCTAACCCAAACAAATTCTCCTCGCAGTCTTCAGATCTCCTTTTGTACTGGCTAGCAAGAGTAAGGTCATCCTCTAACCCAAGAGGATTAGGGTTGGAATGATTTCTTAGAAGACTAGCTTGGTTGCTTGAAGTTTGAGCATTAAAGTCACCAATTAAAACAATATTACCTTCATTCCTTAGACTAGAAATATCATTCTCTAAAACATTGTAAGGACTATTTTATCTAGAATCTTTTTCTTACAGAAGTTAGAATTGATGGGGGGGAATAACAAATTGCTATGTAGGTTTTTTTTATCATGAATGTTAGTGATCGGTATCCAACTATATTCGTTGTGAGGTTTGTTTTTATAAATCCTAGCATGGGGGGCGATGTTCTTCTTAATGTAACAATCTATACCCAGAATGCCTCTACGGGAGGGTCACCTGTTCCACGCAGGCCATAATGAAAAACCATCTACGTTAGGGACCTTAGATTCTTCATGCTCCGAAGTTTCAACAAGCAATATAATATTAACATCATTCGAGATCCAACTTAGCTTGGGAATTCTATTCCATGGAAAGCCCCAAAAATTCTAAGAAAGAATCTATAGCATGTTTTTTTTGTGAATCAACGTTTTTATATTACGATAATAATACAAATTTATAGAAGGTCTGCTCATGCAGACAGAAGACAACTTTCCTAGTTCTAATACTAGCCATCATGACCAAAAGGACCTCCTAAAGAACCCGAGGGCACAACACGTAGGGCAGCAAGGAGATTCAGGGGTTTGACCAAAAAGACAGACAATGAAACAACAAAGAAACATCAAAACCATGGTATAGCCAAATCTGAGGCTCACAGAGAGCAAAAAAAAACCAAAAACTGACAAAACGCATAGGTTCCACGTCAGTGATCGAGAGTATAGACCCATGACCCAGGGACTGATCTAGTGCTTGCAGTAAAGAACCATTACATCTCGAGAACAATATAGTTCTTGGGGGATTCCTCATGAGTCGGGGCTTTGGCTTTGCCTGCCTGAGGAAACGAAGAGCGTGTTCCCTGAATTGTGCCCGGTTTTTCCTCCGCCCAATCCCCAACACCTGCAGCTTCCTGACCGATTGAGTGTCGTAGAAGATTGATCAAGACTGTGAACTTTTTGGAAATGCTATCTAATTTCTGCTTCAGAATACTAATTTTAAAGTCCAAGCCTTCCAAGATCGCCTCATGCTTCACAGAAGTTGCGGAAATAGCTTGTTGAGCTTGTCGAGCGTGGATGATATAATCACCTTGCATGCTTATGACTTTTACCAACATCAATTTCATCCACCACATTTTTGCCTGCGTGCGGACATATTGGGTGGCTTGGGTTGAAGATGTTCAAGGGTCCTGAACCCCTTCCATATCCTTCTCTACCTCATGCTCCTCCAAATTCTTCTCTTCCTTTGCCACTATAGCCTCCAGCTCGTCAATCTTACATTTTTCCTTCTGAGAGGCCCTCGTCTCATAAGTTTCCCTAGCTTGCTTGAGATCTCTATTAGGAGACGCATTTCTGCTACCCTCGCAGGCCATTTTCTTGATATTAAGCACCAAACAACACCATATTCTAAGGGCCGAGAAGATGAGTTTTTGTAGATTAAGCGAATGCATCGTGATTCTAGCGTTGCTGCAGTCTGGAGATATAGGGTTGAGAGCGAGTGAATCACTTGCTGCGTTCCATCTTGTCATCCTCTAACTGCAAATCCTTTCATAATTATCCTTGCTTCGTGGATCACATTTTCGATGATGTATCAGAGTATTGTTATTAAGGTTTCCCTGCTTAAAACCCTCCGATGAGTGCCATGTGTCCTTACTTTTAAATGGTTGCCGGTGGAACTCATACTTTTCCTTCATGGAGCTGAAGGGAGTGACTCCCGCCTGCCTGCGCATTGAATGCCCATTTCCTGCCTGTCCTTCATTCTTCTACCGACCCTTAATTCTCTTATATGATTGATGATAATCATATTCTAATACGTGTAAAGATCGTCGTCCCTTGGGCCTTATCTATCGTTAACCATATCATGCCTCGAGAGTAGAGTACATTTGTCTCGTACTTCCAGGCGGGTGATGTCCTGCCAACAGCTGTCCATGATGATGGTGGGGTTCTCTTAGCATAATTCGCGAGATGATCCGCTACTGAATTGGCTTTGCGACGAACTGCCTAAAAGAGTAAACCATTCAAACTCAGAAGATGCTCTATAGTATTCTTTGTCACCTTAGCCAGTCTCCAATGATGAATGATTTTGCTTGCTATGGCTCCCACATACAACCTCCTTGCCGCTGTGATTGTGAGCTGAGAGTCCCGTTCAAGCACTGCTGCACGCACCTGTAATTTCTGAAGAATTCTTAGTCCCTGTTCCAACGCTGCGAACTCCATCTCATTATTGGTTGCTTCCCCTAAGGCTCTGCTATAGATGTATTGAATTTCTCCTTCGTTTTTCCTAAGAATGCCTCCGATGCCGGCCAGACCAGGATTTCCCCGAGAGGCACCATCAAAATTTAGTTTAAGGAAGCCTGAAGGTGTTCGTTTCCAGACGCTTAAAGTGGTATTTATCTCCTATTGGTGGTTCACGGCAGCTACGAGGGTTCCTTTATCCATGTTGAAAGCTTTCAAGGTTTGTACTTCCGTTGTTGATGCTTTAGTATCCTATTTTGGTTTTCCTTTGACAAGCACCAATTGCGTGATATTTTGTATAATGATATCTATAGAGTGATTTATATTTCTGGTTTTGTTTAAGAAAACTCTTCTGTTCCTTTCCTTCCAAATTGACCATGTAATGAAACCTAGCATGGTCTTCCAAATAATGTTAACCATATGATTGTTGGAGAAATTGCCTCGCCAATTCTCGATGGTTTCTTGAATGGATTCTCTTATTCTGTCTGTTTGCTGCAAAGTGGTTTCCGCCCACTTCCACAGAAGGTCTGCTATCTAATTTCTGACCGATTGAGTGTCGTAGAAGATTGATCAAGACTGTGAACTTTTTGGAAATGCTATCTAATTTCTGCTTCAGAATACTGATTTTAAAGTCCAAGCCTTCCAAAGTGCAGTCTAACATTACCTTTGGGTTTCCATTGCTGCTTTATCCATTGGCATAACGCCCTTTCTGTTGGCCAAAGTCCCACGAACTTGCAGATCACTGCATGTTCGATCGTGTGATCCTGATAGCCTTGATTAAATGTCCATGCTCATGACATTTCCTGTATCGGAATGGAATTTGCTCGTAATCAATAGCTTGGAAATAATCTTCATCCCTATATTCCAGCCACAGTCCCTCATGCAGTGCCCCCAACACATCCATTTCCACACAGATTCTGGCACAGGAGGTGGATCTTCCCAGCAAGGTGGCTTCTGAAGCTTTTATGAAGGTCTCCAATTTATCACATATTTGTTTTAAAGTTGCCTGTCCCCAATAGTCTATTGGTAGGGAGAAGAGGCGAATCGAGACAGGCACCTGCTTGAAGGTTTCTTTTTCTGGCACAAAATTGGACTTCCAAGGCCTAATGTATAGACCCACAGAGGTGAAGAAATAAGGTCCGCCATCAAAAATTCTATCCTTATCCTCTAGATTAGCGAAAACGACGGTGAAAAAACCTTTGGCTCCAAAGTGCAGTCTAACATTACCTTTGGGTTTCCATTGCTGCTTTATCCATTGGCATAACGCCCTTTCTGTTGGCCAGAGTCCCACGAACTTGCAAATCACTCCATGTTCGATCATGTGATCCCGATAGGCTTGAATGTGTGGGTCTGCTATCACCACCCTTAGGGTTTCTACCGCCTTAGGTTTACATGGGCCTTGAGTCTTTTTACCATTGACTATCTCTAACTTGTCTTCTTGTTCCTTCTTATCTTTATTCAGAGCCCCTTCTTCTTCTTCTCTGTCTCCTTCGTTTCTCGTTTGTCTTCATGAGCGGAATGTGCCTGCGTTGGCTTCTCCCTGCCTCTGTTTTTGTTCGATTTCCGTCCTCCTTTCCTTTCGACTTATGGGTATTGTGATCCTCATTGCCTTCAAACCTTTTCCACCCTTTGCGGTTCCCGTCCTCTTTCTGTCACCTTACATATCTCGGTACTTTCACACCTTCCTGTGTTGTCTATCTTTGTAGCATTATTTGTTTATACAATGGGGTCCCTATGGACCCCTCGTTTTCCATCTGTCGGGTCAGGACCTCACCTCTTCTGTAAAGCTCTGCCCCTTGACTCTGTTCTTTTCCAGTTTGGAACCCTAGATCTGATATGTCTGTGAACTACAAACCCTCGTTCTCGCCTCAAGAACTCGTCAGAATCTAGAGCATGTTGAATTGCTATTTATTACTATTTTTTTAGTTCCTATCTTGAATGCTGACTTTTCTATTCTTTATTATTGCCTATTTTCCTTCCTTCCTAACTTATTTTACCTTTTGAACCTCCTTTCTTAATTCTGCTTGATCTTCTCGAATGAGATCTTCATTTATAAATATTCTCGTTCCTTTTAGACTTGAGGTTTTACTAATGATGCCATACTTATGGTCAGTAGAACCCACCTTTATTCGGATTAGCCTTCCTTTATTCTCTGTTAATTTCCCCAACCTTGTTGCTTCTATTAGACACATTGTTTCAATTTGTAATCTATTGTGTAATTTTGTTTGGGCTATGGCTAAAGTACCCTCATCTAACTCCTCTTTCAAACCAAAGATTATAAGGATCAAGGCTGTTTTGTTACACTCATGGTCTAATTCTATCAATTTTTTCATTTCATCTTTAATTGTTTTGATATCTAATTTACCTACCCCACTATTTAGGGTGAGGCGGCTATTAAATTTTTCTTCTAGTTATTTAATCATGTCCTTCATTTTAAGACTCTCTAAAGTATCAACATCTCCTTGCTCAGATGTTTGGTTAGTATCATGGTTTTGTTTTTCAATAACCTGCAACCTAACCTCCATTACCTCCATTTTATTCTGCAATAGTTCTATATTATTTTCTATTTGCTTTTGGATCTTGTATTTAAGAGATGCAAATTTATTTTCCAGCATGGTTTCTAACTCTGTTTGTAGCTTGACTTCTCTTTCTTCTCTACGTTTCTCTAAAGACTCTATATATTTATAAAGTGTTCGTAGAGTGACTGTGCTAGGACTACCTTTGGTAATCTTTGGTAGTTGTACTGAATTATACACATCTAAAAATATATGAGTAGATATGTATCAGAAAAAGATAAGGAAAGTGTGCACCTAATATCTGCAAACCAGACTATAGATCGCACGTGCCCTGATTGAATCGCAGTCGCAAATCCACAAGTTTCAATAACCACAATGAGCTTGAGTCCAACACAAGTTCTCCTCTTCTCCATGGTGAACTTTAGTTCCAACTCCAAATGTTATAAATGGAACCTCAGATAAAAATCATGGCATGTCTTAAAGAATACTTTGCCTTTATTGACTTTGATACTTATAAAGAAACTCTTTGAGATGTTCAAATTTTGTCAACAAAAACCTTTAACGATACCAATTAAATTATATAAGTTAAAAAATATCAATATTAATGAATATAATATTAATATTTGTAACTAAATTAAAATATAATATAGTAATATTAGAAATTTAAAAAGAATAATAATAAGTAAGAAAGTCTAAAAATAAACTTCTTATAAATAATAAAGGAGTAAGTGGAAAAATAATATAAAATTAGGGATAGTTAATGATATAATAATATTTTTAAGATTAGAGAATTAATATTATTAACATAGAAATTACACAAAATAGTAAATATTTTTTATAACTAAATGGAAAAATTAAAAATATAAATGGTATAAATTTAACATATTAAACCAACTAAATATTATAGATAAATTATTAGTAATATTAATATGAAAATATTGATATCATGGAAAAAGGGATATGTTGAAAATAATATATTGATTTAGTATTTAAAATTATTATTTTTTTGGCTAAGTTTTTTATTCTCTTCGGATGTAAAGGAAAAGTTAATAATTTAAGACTTAAGAGATTTAAAAGAGTAAAAGCTTTCCTTATTAAAAATTAAGTAATTTTAAGTGACATAGTTTTTTTTAAATAATAATAAAACACTTATTTTTAGTAAAATCTTTCTTAATCAAAACCACTATTAAAAAATTTTAGATAACATAATTTTCTGAAACATACATTTTCACAAAACACCTAATAATACTCGTCCCTATTATTCATTTAATAATCAAATTATAAACTTTCCCGTGATATAAAACCAATTATATTAATTAAAATAAATTTTAAATCTTCAATTCAATGAACAAATCAATTGATGAAATTTTCTTCGACCATTTCCAAACTATTTTCAAACCTTTATCAAAGATAACTTTTATCCAACTTTAAGACCTCTATAAAGATAACAACTTCATACATAGTCTAAAGTTACTTGGGTTCTCGTATCTTCTATGTAAATAAAATTAACATTTATTAAGTTACGATGCACTAAATATTTTCATCGATCATTTCAGTACCTAGCACCCCTAACCTATAAAGTGGATATTGTTTATATATATATATAACCTATAAAGTGGACATTGTTTATATATATGATAGTAGCTATGAAGTTAACGTTTTAATTTTTTAACGATTGAATTGCATCAATATTATCTTATTTTTATATTTAATTATTTATTGAAAATAAAAAAATGCCTAAAAAAATTTCAAACTATTGAAAACAATCATTTCAAACTAAGAAAAAATCATAATATATATGTTTTCCTCCATTTTCAATTTATTTACTTTAAAACCATTCACCAACAACATTGTGTCCTTTTTAGTCCCTGCCCTCCGGGCCTGGCAAGGACTATAGCAATCGATTTTGGTCGGTGGCTATTAGTTTGGCACGACAACCCATAAAACTATTTCAATTTACACCAAAGGCCCTTCGAATGACACGAAAACCAAAACTATATTTTTTATTTCTTTATGCTGTTAACCAATCAGAAACATGTTCGTCTTATTTGGCCTCAGTACGAGGTATACAAGCTGAAAAGTTAGGCTAAATTTGGCAAAAGTACAAGTGATTAAGAGCTTCATGAACTAATGCTAGTTTTCCCTTAGCATTAATCTCCTAACATTTAATGTTAGGAATTCTTATTGTGGATGATATCTGCTAAACCATGGCTGCTGCCCACCTTGCCGCCGTGTCGAAATTGCCCTGGCGTGTCAATTTGCATGGAGGAAACCGACTTTACTTGCCTCCCTTAAAACGCCTTCATCGTTTGCTTCATCTGCAACACTGCTTCATCTGCAACGGCCCTTCGTCCATCATGCATCATCTGCAACGGCCCTTCGTCCAAATGCTGCTCCACCGAATGCCTTAATTCTGCATCCAGAGCCTATTGCAAATGTTCATGACTTCATCAGGTAAATACTGCAATTTTTTAATTAAAACATAATTTTTAAGCAGATTGTTTTTGGACGGACTAAATATGGCAGTGATTTAACTTGGATTTGTGTATCTCTTTGGAGAAGGGATATGAAACAAATTGTGGAGACAGAGGAATGCAATTATCGGGAGGGCAAAAGCAACGTATTGCTATAGCGAGGGCCCTGCTATGTACTCATGCATAAAATTAGCAAATTCGATAAAAGAGAATAACAAAACCCATAATGGCTTTACCTGGTGCGTGAGGTCGGCGTCCTGGGCTCTTCACTGCTTCACTGTTATACTAGAACGTTTATCTTCAGTCTGTCTTAACCTCCAATATACTCTTTATTACTCTGTTCAATGGTAAGAGAACAAATACCTCAAAGAACTGCCAGTTTCACTATAAAGAATGAAATTCCTCTGTTACAGAGCACATAACTATGAAAAAAGAGGCTCATGGATGCAGCAATTAATTAATTTTACCTCCATGGATGCAGGTCGGATTACGAACTTTGCAGAGCACTGTTGATGTCATATGAACCCGTGCCTTATTTGCTATAGAATTCATTGTAAGTCGAATCCACCGAAATTCGTTAAACTATGAATAGTTTCTTCTTCTGAAAATTTACCTGTCTCTGTTCTTCACTTTAGAATCCGATTCAGGACTGCCATCTGCATCCTTTAACTTCATTGTCCCTAAATTTTCAATTCCCCACTAACTTGTACAGGTGGAGTTGCAATCAATTTCTCTGCAGGTCTCTCCACAGTGGCGGAGCATACATCTACTATTTTCTCAGCCACGGGATCCTCTTCAAGGGGAATGGAGGTAGAGGCTTCCTGTTTTAGTAACATTTTCGGTCGTGGGTTCGATCTTTGTAATTCTCACAGCTTCTTCGACGGCTTTCACTTGTTCTTGGCCTCCAATGAATTCAGTTGGCACCGTAGTAATCTGCACAAGCAAGCAATACATCGTGGGATTACTCCATAGTCGGTGAAGGGAAAGTTATGCAATGTTTAAATCTCGCTCCAGATCAGTCAGAAGCAAAGTTACCAAAACAAAATTAATTCTTAAACATAAACATGGCAATGCAAAGACGCAGAGAGTAATTGATCTACCTCAACCCTAACCATATTCTACTATATCAAGATCTTTATATAAAACTAATAAAGGAGTAGGCTCTGCTAATTCAAACGAAGATTCAGTCGATCAGATCAGAAGCTCGATAGCTCGCGTTATTTGGCAGTGGAAATCCTGCTATACAAGTCATCAACGTGGCCTACTTATAATACAAACCAATATGTAGTTCCTCTCAAGCGAAGTAAGAAAAAGGTTGGAAATAACAGGCTGGTAACAGTCTGCTTGCACCAGAGGGCGCTGGGAAGAAGGCAATCGAAAAGCACGAGAGTCTGGCTCAGTGAGCATACAAAGGGGTAACAGCCATCAGAGGGAGGCGGGCATGCAGCATATATTACTGCCATCTGAAGGATTTCTGGACGCTCGGTAATGAAGGCAGCTGGTAGATGAGATACGTGGCGAGCGGGCGCCTAAACAAACTGCATGGTAATCAATAGAAACAAAGGAACATTTTAACATGATTCTCAAATGAGTCCACGTAGAGCCATACGCATAGACCCTAAGCAGAAGACAACTCCTTTTTTTTTATATATTGACAACTACCCCTTCGATAATTCTGTTCAGTATCTTTGGCTTCTTTTCAACATGTTGAGCGTTCAATAGAAAACATTAAAGTGTGGCTGACATCAGGAAGGAGCGGATTCATTGCAAGAGTTCAGCCTTAACACTATCAGGAACTGAGGCTGTACATATATATCAACCACAACGACTTGCCTTAATAACCATTCATTTTACAAATAGGGAAAAAAATCAAGAAAACAAAACTTATTTAAAATTTAGAAAGCTAAAACACATGCATCCTTAAATATGCCCAATGCTAATAGAAAGTTGTCAAAGGCAAGATTACACAGTTTGTGGGTTCATATCAGACTATTGCGACCTAAGGGCTCTTACGCTGCGGGCTGGGGCAGGGACTAGCTGCCCCGCAACCCCTCTTGTTCAAACATGCATTTAGGAAGAAATTATACCTTTTTTTTCAATCATTGGATAATGAGGTGAAGATTAGAATGTATTTACCTTGGATTAGAATGCATTGATCCTATAAATAATTGAAAACTATAATACAAAAAAACATTAGACATGAGATGGCACGAAAAATTGAAATCAACATTACCAACAATTTATCATTATTTACATAAGAAGCAAACCAAAAATATCAACTATTTTATAACTTTTGTTTAGATAAAATGATAGTTGTGTCGGAAAATCAATGAAAACTATATAGCGTATGCATTGAAGCAGGATTAATTGACACATTGAGAATGTAAGGTCCCTTTCGTGGGATTTATCTTGGAATGAAATTTTGGGCTACGGTTTCAATAATCATACAATACAATTATATTTCTTAACATTGTTGTAATATTCACCGATCTATAAGAAAGTAATGATATTTTTTTAATGCATTAATATGTTAGTTAGTAATATACTTAAGCAACCATTGATTCTCCCAAAAAAATACTATAAATTGGTGCTAATAGAAGCTATAGAAGCTAGAACTATTTTGCTATACAAATATCCATAAAACTCTAGTAAGGCTAACAACATCAACTTTTTGATTTATGGTGTTGTTAGGCAATAGTTGGTCACGTAATCAATCCTAACCTTGGGTCAAAATATTTTTCAAGTTTATTGTTCAACCTTGTTATGTGCCACCCTAGATCATCACTTTCGTACCTTTGTAATTCCCGTAACTGCCTCAAATTTAGTTAGTGACACCCTTTAAACCTCGAGCATGGTCCCTCTTAGACCCCTAATTCCATGACTCGAATTTATGTCGTTATAGGAGGTAAAAAAACTAGCCCTTTTGTTCTCTCTCTTCCCTTCACTAACATAAATAACTTAGTCCATTTCCCATTTCGATCCCTTGTTATCCCAAAGTGAGGAGCCACAATGCTTCGCGTACCTTGGACAAGTTTCTACCCTTCCATTACATAGATAACTTAGTAATTTTCCCTTCTTTTACCCGTATTGCCCCTAAGAGATGGTTCCTAACCTTTCTACTTCCTCTAGAAAATAGCTTCCAACCTTTGTTTCCTTAAAAAATAATGTTCATCTGCTTGCTCCCTTAGGAAAGTGATCTTTGGCCCTTTATTCCTCAAAAAATATAGATATTAGATACAATTTAGTATTTTCTCAAAAGTTATAAAGGGAATCGCTCATATGGAATCTTTCACCACTCAAACCAATTAGAAAAAAAGGGCTCTTAAAACCATCCAAAATCCTGAGCCAAAAAATAAAAAGAATAATAATCCATGATGATCATAATGACTCTCCTCACTTCCTTCCATATATTTTATACAAGATTTTCCCTCTCAATTAAAATATGAGTGAGTTGCAGGCTTCTCTCCATTTTCTCCAATTTAAGTTTTATCATTGAATGTTATCTAGGTAAATCGATCTCGTAATTCCTTCCTTTTACATAATGATATCCTATGGAGTTAAATATGCTATTACATCCTTCCTTGGGATATTAATTTCAAGAGGAAATTAGAGTCCCCCCATCTTGACATTCCTTGTCAAGAAATTGCAAGTCCACATGATACAAGATTTTTTCTCCTTCCCTTGTGGCATCCTCTTTAGGAAAATCCTTCCACTTCATAATATATTCTAAAATGATCTCACCCCTCAATATCCTTTCTAAGACAACCATGACAACTTCTAGAATCAATACTAATTATCCGTCGTCAACGAAAGCGGGTGGCTCAACTGAACTAGTAACTTTTTGACCTACATCCTTCTTAAGGTGTGTCAGATGGAAGACATTGTGGCTTTTACTACCCTTCAAAAATTATAGCTTGTAACTACTTCAAAAATTCATCTGATTATGTTATAATGCCCATAAATCATTTCCTTTAGTTTCTTTGCACATTTTTTCTACATTGATGAATATCTATATGGTTGCAATATTAGGAAAAATATCCTACCTCAAAGCGACATTTTATTTGGTGCATGTCTACATACATCTTTTGTTGGTTCTCAGTGAGTTGAAGATTCTCCTTGGGGACTTTGAGGATGTCCCGACTTTTGTATATCTAATATTAAACTTTGGACGTCTTACTATCTCCAAACTCCATATCAAAAAATTATGGGACATTGTACCAATATATTTTCCCCAAATCGGGTCATCCCAATGGATAGATGGTGTGTGGTGTTTATAATAGTGCACCTCAAGAAGTAACGATCTAATCCATGAATTCAACTATATTGAAACAGTTACATAAATACACCTTAATCCATTTATTTATATGTTTTGTCATGCCATTTGTTTGAGGATGATAACTAGTACTAAGGGTCAACTCTTTGCCCACCAATTTGAAAATATCCAACTGAAATTCACTAATGAATCTACTAGGTAGGAGACTCCTGTAGGTTGGAGCTTATGAAAATTCAAATGTAATAAGGAAATGCGAGCTTTCCTTTGCATCACAACAATAAAAAAATCATGGTTTTCTCCCTTTACGAGTTTCCACTTATATCTAATGTTCACATGTGATGATTTTGTTTCATGATTTTATATTCTCATGAAAGTTTTTATGTTGTGATTTACGTGTTAAGTGTTGATTATATATAAGAAGTAGGAGCGAGCGAACAACGAACAGTGAATGCAGACGAATAGCTAGGGTTTCAGGTTTCTGATCTCCATGGAGGCGCACAAAGGGGGGAGCTCCACTCTCTCCTATAGGCAGGCAGTGGCCAGCCGAGGTAAGAAACCTATAGAATCTTTGAAAGGACCTTCAGGAGAAAGGAAGAAGAATCTGGAAAAGGATCAAGATTTTACCAAAACAAGGGAGGACAACAACATGAAAGATAATGAAGAAGAAGACAAGAAACAGGGAACAGAAAACAAGGCACAGAAGGGGCCATGTAAACCCAAGGCTAAGGTCACTCCCAGAGTAGTTGTAAATGATCATGCTCTGCAGGCGCATATGGACCACATGCAGAACTATGCTATCATTTGTAAATTCATGGGATTATGGTCCACTGAAAAGGCATTACAAGCATGGATTAAATATCATTGGAAACCAAAAGGAAGCATAGACCTACACCTTGGGTCAAAGGGCTTCTTCACTGTGGTCTTTACAAATATTGAGGAGAAAGATAGGGTGTTTAAACAAGGACCCTACTTCTACACAATAGCATGCCTCTACATGCAACCATGGATGATGAATTTTGTCTCAGAGTGAGAAACTTTTACTTCGGTCCTGGGCTGGGTAAGACTCTACTCCCTACCTCTTGATTACTGGCAAATACAATCGTTAATTGCCATAGGAAATAAAATAGGGCATTTTGTTAAAGCCTCTGAGGCCACGAGAACGGGAAAATACACTTCCTTCGCACGAATATGTGTGGAGATGGATCTATCGGGAGCCATACCAGATGAGGTCATCTTGGAAGTTTTTGATGAAGAATGGGTGCAAACAGTAGATTATGAACATATTCCTTTTAGATGTTGTAGGTGCCAGGAGCATGGGCACCTATTTAGAGGCTACCCTCTGAGCAAAATAGAGAACAAAAGTAAACCAACCACAATGAAAGACAATGAAATCTTTCACAAAATGGGACATAGAGGAAAAGGGGGCAAAAGGAGGCCAAAGCAATAGCAAGCAGAAGGGCAACAGGCTAGTCTGAAAAGGTTCCAGGTTCTCGAAGAAGAGGAAGGAATATCAAAAGAAGATCAGGTAATGGAAGGAAGCTTAGGGGAGAAGGAGAAAGAAGAAGATAGGAAACAAGCATAGGATGTTACTGAACATAAAGAGACAATATTGAGCGATGGAGAACTTGAGATGGATCAAGATATGACTCAGAGTGAGATGGAAACGGAGGACCATGAACTACAGGGGATTCTAGATAGAGAACACCTAGATCTGGAAGGATTCTTGAAACAGGGAACCATGGGAGGAGTAGACTCATTACCTCAAGAAGAGTTCAATAGAGTACAATAGTTGTTCCTATGGAAAACTCAGGCCAAAGGGCTGGGAAGGCAAAGAAACAATGAAAGGCAGGGCAATGAAGGAGTGAAAGCTACAAAAACCACATCAAGATTAGCTCCCAGAAACCCAGGAAAGAAAAGAGGCAGGAAAAAGCAGAATGAGCTATTGATGGAATGTGGAAAGCTAATGAAAGACCTAACCAGTTACTCCTTTATAAATCTTTAATAATGAAGTTCACGTCTTCGAATATCACAAGTCTAGGTAGTAAAATAAAACAAAGAATACTTAGCAATAGAATGAAACAAGAAGCTCTAGATATAATATTTATCGAGGAAACTAAATGTTCCATTCAAAAAATCAAAGAAATTCATAGAAAATGGCTTAGTAGATTTGAGTTTCTAGAAGTTGAAGAAGATAATATAGCAGAAGGCATACTCACTCTTTGGAGCCCCCAAATATTGGCATAGTAGATGCTGAGGCATATAGGAATTATTTATCGATGGTTATTCAGCATGTGGGAGACAATTTGTTTATGACACTATGTTGCAGGGAGTCCCCATGGTAAAAGAAGCTCTTGCTTATAAACAAATCCTGTGTGACTTTGCCATGGCCATAGGTATGGAGGTAAATCTATCCAAATCTAAGATTTTTTTCTTCAATACTGATATCGCTATTCAGAGAAATATCTCCAGAATTCTAGGCTTTCAAAGGGAGGTCCTTCCTTCCAAGTACTTGGGAGTTCCTCTAACTAATAAACCTTTGCACAAAAGCATCTAGGAGCTGGTAATTAATAAGATGCATGATAAAATTAGAAAATGGACTATCAGATCTTTAAACTTGGCAGGTCGGTTGGTGCTTACAAAAGCTGATTTGCAATCAATCCCCATTTTCATGCTTTCAGCACTTCCAGCTCCAAAGGGAGTTTTACAACAATTTAGAACCATTCAAAGAGACTTTCTTTGGTGTAAGGGGGAGGAGAGAAAGAAATGGGCCTTGGTAGCTTGGGATAAGATTTGCAAGCTGAAAATCCCTGGGGGTCTTGGATTGGATGATCTAGATGTACTCAGCAAGGTTTTAGGGGCAAAATTATGGTGGTGTTGTGTAAAAGATCCAAAGGATCAATGGGCTAGAATATGGAAAGAAAAATATTCTAACACTTGGCAAGATAATGATCACATAAGGATGACGAGAACCACAAAAGGATCCCAAATTTGGAATAAGGCCTGGGAGAATAGAGGCTTAGTGTAGAAAAATAGTTTCTGGGAAATCAGAGAAGGAGACCTTGTTCTGTTTTGGGAGGATAAATGGCAACAAGAACCTACATTGTTAAGAGAGGACTTTCTGGACCTCAAGAAAGAAACAGATAGCAAAGGGTTTTTTAGGGTAAAATATTTTTGGGAGCAAACCAATAATGAAGAAAAATGGAGAACGTGGAAGAATACATAATTTGGGGATGACAACCCCTTGAAAGCAAAAGCAGATACACTACTGACAATTTTGGACCGAAGGAAGATTCTTGTTTCATAGGTTCATGACCAACTTAGGTGGGGCAACAATAAAGAAGATACCTTCAATATTAAGGAAGCCAAGAAGATATTCCTTGAGCTGGATTCCTACGTACCGGATAGGGTTTGCAAAACCTTTAGAGGCATCAAGGTTGGATGAAAATTAAACTCTTCATGTGGTTGGTACATCATAACAAAATTGTGACTTCGGAAAATATTCGGAAGTGGGGTGTTGTGGGACCTTCTAGATGCCATCTCTGTGAAGCCCAAGAGGAGACAATGGAGCACCTTCTTGATGACTGCATCTTTACCTCTTGGTTGTCGGACACTTTTGCCACAATTTTCCAAGAGACAGATAGGGATAAAGAAAGCATTATCAACACTCTAAATATCTGGAGACGAAACTTCTTTGAGTATGAGTTTCTTCGCTTGGGTTGGGTTTTAATTCTAGGCTTCATAATTTGGAATGTTTGGAAAGAAAGGAACAATAGAATCTTCAAAAATGTTCACATCACAACCCAATGCATTTTTGAGTAGATACTAAGACAACTCAAGAAGACGGTTGGTACTATTGTGCAAAAGTCCCCAAAAAATTGACCTTTAGAAAATGAGATGCAGATACTTCGTCAGCTGGGTATGCAGGGGCTTATACCACAGGGAATGGATAGGAAGGTTATGAATCTGGCAAATAAGCGAGACTATTGGCATCCTCCCCATCAGGGTTTTTTGAAATTCAAAATTGGTGGGGCCTCAAAAGGCAACCTAGGTCTTGTTGGTTTTGGAGGAGCGTTACGAGATGAAAATGGTTGTATTATTTTTTTCTCCATTTCCATATGGGAAGAGCTACAAACAATATGGCTGAATTAATGGCTCTTGAACAATGTTTAGATTTACTGAAGTAGGATACTCTCCATAATATTACTATTGAAGTCGATTCTGAGTTAATCATTAACTCAGTTAAAAGAATATGTTGTGGCATAGAGCCGGAACTTGTCTCAAGTCATTGGAGGCTGATACAGGTATTTCAAAGGATCCAACTTCACCTCCTAGACTTATGCATAGTGATTTCACTCATGTGCCAAGGATGGCCAATAAATTAGCAGACATTCTCGCCAATCAAGGAGTGGTTTGCACCAAAAACAGGGTCAAGTTGATTTGGTGAGAGATGCCTCAGAAACAAATTAAGGGAGTAGTGTTTTAGTAAGGCAGAAGAAGACAATAGGGTATTCCGAAACAGAGCCATAGAGATGGGATCTCGTTGATTCTTGTGCAGAGTTATCACACAAGTAACATCGCTTTTGGTATGTAGGTCTATGATTGGCAACAACGGACCAGAAGTTTCAAGGGGATGGATGGAAGAAGGGCTCTTCATCTTCCTTTGGCCTAGGCGCCCAAAACTAGACTTTCATGGTAGCCGCAAAACCCCACTTTTTCCCCTGCGATAGGTTTACCACCCTCGAAGTGGTTTCTAGTGCATCGCACCCCCTCTGAAAATAACAATCTTTCTGCCATTGTTCCTCCTTTAATCTTGTAAAAGGTTTCGATAATTCTCCTTTTTTGTTATAGCCAACAGGGGCATAAATGTTGAGGGAAGAGATTACTTCTTTTAAGTTAGTATCCTATAAACTTACTGCTATCCAAAACATCATTTTAATGTTATGGATGAACCTAAGGTTAGAGATCGACCAGAGGATGGATAGGCCACCAGAGGTACCATAAGAGCTTTGAGGAGCCCTACCACTATTGTTCCAAAATGATATTGACTGAGCTAAAGTGTCTTCTTCAACCAACTTGGTTTCCTGTAAGAATAGAACCTATGGCTTTACCATTCTAAATATTTCTTTAATTTCCTAGGAATTTGGAGGGTTTCCCAAACCCCTTATGTTCCAAGAAACAGTTAGAAATAATGAAGAAATGATTATGTGGTTGTAACGTTACCTCTTACTTTAGGAGTTGTTCCTAGAATTTAGGAGGTTGGTTTCAACTACCTATTTTTCAGTCATGTATTTAATATATAATATTCATTCATTGTATGTATTGATTGAACGAGAGAGAGAGAGTCTCCTCCTTGTATGAGTGCAGTCTCCAGGTGATGTACACACCTGTGAGCTGCAACTCCTTCTCATTAATTCAAGTTTCATTATTTTTATCTTGGTATGAGAGCTTAGGGTAGAGGTAGCCTTAACTTTTGTTTTTGTTTTTTCTGGGATGTATCATTAGTTGCACATCTGTACATGTAGAGATAGTTGTGTGATCAGGTGGACCTGCAGTAACACCTGAAGCGAGAAGGCATTAGATGACTGATCATCACTGAGCGGAAGGAAGGGTGGAGCGAAAATCCGAAGCGGAATTTTTTTTTACAGAAGGTGCAGTGATTGGCGCAGTTTTTTGTGAAAAAGTCGCGCTATTGGCGCGGGATTTGAGCTGTAAGTCACGCCAGAGGAAATCACGACCAAATTGGCGTGGATCCGTGGTCGATAAGCGCGCAAATTATCCTGCACATTGCGAATTTTAATTTTCCAGGATTAGCGCGGATTCCGTGTTGATTGGAGCGCCAACCCTTTCTCTCTGAAGATCTGCAATTTTTTGTTGCAGATCAGCAGAGGCCTGGTGGTGGAAAAGTGAATTCCTTGATCAGCTCGGTGGTAGCAGATCGGATCTGCCCGGTGGTGGCGAAGTGAGATCCTTGATCAGCTCGATGGTAGCAGATCGGATCTACCCAGTGGTGGCGAAGTGAGATCCTTGATCAGCTCAGTGGCAGCAGATCGGATCTGCCCGGTGGTGGCGAAGTGAGATCCTTGATCAGCTCGGTGGTAGCAGATCAGATCTGCCCGGTGGTGGCGAAGTGAGATCCTTGATCAGCTCGGTGGTAGCAGATTGGATGTGCCCGGTGGTGTCGAAGTGAAGTCCTTGATCTGTTCAGTGGCAGCAAATCAGACTTGCCCAGTGGTGGCAGATTTAAGTGTTCAGTTGGGCGAAAATGAACAACAGTTTGGAATCATACCTCCACGAGTTTGGCAAGCTCGATGGAATGAATTTCTCCAATTGGAAGTTCAAAATGAAAACTTTGCTGGAGAGTACGAACGCGTGGTCGATTGTCTTGGGAAATGAATAGAGAGCCGGAAATGCAACCCAAGAACAGGACTGGGATAAGAGAGAAACAAAGGCAAAAGTAATACTGAAGATGTCTGTCAAAGACAACATTATCCCTCATATTCGAGACTGCAAGTCGGCCGCAGGCATTTGGAATACGATCAAGGGTCTGTACGAGACACAGAACTCAAATCGTGTTCTAGCACTCAAAGGGAAATTGTTTGCATTAAGGATGGGCGAGAATGAATCAGTTGGTGGATTCATGGCCAGAGTTAAGGATCTGAAAGACCAGCTGGGAGCCATTGGAGAGAAGGTATCAGATTCAGATCTGGTTACACTTACACTGAACAGAATGACAGATGAATCTCAGACACTCATCTCAGCGTTGTCAGCGAGGGAGAAAGCCCCCTTGTTTGATGAACTGACAACGATTTTGCTCCAGGAGGAGGAGCGACGACAGAATCTAAAGACTCAGGGCAATGATCTTGCTCTGATAGCGAAGAGAAGACAGGACAGAGGAAAGCAGCGGTAGTACCAACAACAACAACAGCAACCGCAGCAGTAGCAGAAAGGAGCCAACTCCTTTCAAGGGAAATCATCTAGAGGTATGACTGATAGTTATGTTAAGAGATGTTTTTATTGTGGAAAGGCTGGTCACCAGATCAGAGAGTGTTACAAGAAGCAAGCCGATGAAAGGAGAAGCAAACAGAAGAAACATCAAGGTTGTTTGCTGAAAAAGATGAAGATCAAAGCTATGATCTGGCTATTTACGTCCGACTATGCACTTTCTGCATCAAGAGGAGATGATGACAAATACATGGTATGTCGATTCGGCGCATCTCTGCACATGACTTCATAAGAAAGATATTTTGAGTTTTCTTGAAGATCTCATGTGGATCCAAATATTTTATTTTGGTGATTGACAGTGGGTTATGAGAAATCAAAGTTGTGGAGATATTCCTGTGAAACTACCAAGTGGTGATATAAAACATCTCAAAAATGTTTTATATGTTCAGGAATAAAAAGATTTGATTCTTTGTCTCTATGATAACAGACCAGGACATGCAGGTACAATTCTTCAAGAATGGATGTGTCATTCAGGATAGCAAATTGGAGACAGTTGCAACAGGAGTACGCGTGGGGAATTTGTATAGACTGGATGCAAGGAGCATACCACAACAGGCGATGGTTGTAGCAACATCAACAGCTGAGAATCTCTGGCACCAGAGATTTGGACATATCAATCTACAAGATCTCATTCTCCTTAAAAATAAAGGTATGGTCGATGGACTTCCTACTTTGCATAATATGAAACTGGAATGTGATGGATGTGCATTATGGAAGATGCATAGAGATGAATTCCCTGTGCATGTCAACAGAAAAGAAAGAGATATCCTAGAGCTAGTGCATACAGATATCTGTGGACCTATGCAGACTAGGTCTTTAGGAGGTGCATACAACTTTATATTGTTTATAGATGATTGCACTAGGTTCTCTTGGGTGTATTTTTTAAGCAACAAGTGTCAAGCTTTCAGATATTTTAAAGAATTTAAAGTGATGAGAGAGAACCAAATATCAAAGAAGATAAAAATTCTCCGCTCAGATCAAGGGGGGGAATACAGGTTAAATGAGTTCATGAACTTCTGCAAGCAGCATGGGATTATACAACAGTTTACACTGCCACACACTCCACAGCAGAATGGAGTAGCAGAACGCAAGAACAGGACCCTTGTGGAGTGCGACAGAAGCATGCTTCAAGGTAAGGGCATTTCTAATGGTCTTTGGGCAGAAGCCATTAATACTGCTGTTTATTTAAAGAATAGGAGTCCCACCAAATGTTTAGGCTTCAAAACCCCTTTTGAAGCATTGTTTGGACTCAAACCAGCAGTTGATCATCTCAGAATATTTGGATCTAAAGCTTTTGCTCATGTATCGAAACCAGATAGGAAAAAGCTAGATCCCAAAGCCTTGAAATGCATATTTGTAGGATATGGCACATAATACAAAGCATACAAATTATATAATCCTGTGACTCATAAAGTGTTTGCAAGCAGAGATGTTATATTTCATGAACAGATAGAAGATGGAAAGAAAGACTCTGATGATGAAAGCCATATTCCATTTTTTATAGAACTAAACAGTGAAGATGAAGAAGAACAGGTGCAGGAGCAGGAGCAGAAACAGGAAGAAGCAGCAGCAGATGGCATAATAAGTGATGATACAGGCCTGGACAATACTGAAACAGAAAGAGTTGAGGTGAGTTCTTTACCTAGAAGATCAGGGAGAAAGACTAGACTACCTGCAAAACTTAGAGACTATGCTTTAATGTCCAAGATTTTGAACATTGTAGAACCCTTAAATTATGAAGAAGCAAGTAGATCAGATGAATGGAGGGTTGCAATGCATGAAGAAATGGAATCCATTTATAGAAACCATACTTGGGACTTAGTTGAGCTGCCAGAAGGAAAAAACCCTATAAGTTGTAAGTGGCTGTATAAACCTAAGATAAATGCAGATGGTACTGTAGAAAAATTCAAAGCAAGACTGGTAGCAAAGGGTTATTCACAACAGGAAGGAATTGATATTGATGACACCTTTACCCCTGTAGCCAAACTTAATACAATTAGAATGCTAATCTGTTTAGCAACAAAACATAAATGGAAGCTACACCAGTTAGATGTTAAATCTCCATTTTTGAATGGGGAATTAAAAGAAGAAATATATTTAGTACAGCCTCCTGGATTTGTGAAAAAGGGGCAAGAGCATTTAGTGTGTAAATTGCACAAGGCACTCTATGGATTGAAACAAGCACCCAGGTCATGGTATGATAAAATTGATTCATTTTTTGTTCAGCATAGTTGCCATAAGAGCCTCAACGATCCAAATCTGTACACCAAGATAAATAAACAGAGGCAAATCATTTTGATTTCTTTGTATGTAGATGACATGATAATAACAGGGAATGCAAAT